>JAEIFI010000730.1:0-30000 GCA_018901815.1 Zaprionus lachaisei | reverse complement strand
AAAAATGTTGAAAGGTTCAAAAAATATTAATATTTCAAAAATTTGAAAAATTTAAAAATTTAAAAAGTTTCAAAATTTCACAAAAATTTAAAAATTTCAAAAATTTCAAAAATTTTAAAATTTCTAAATTTAAAATTTTAAAAATTTTAAAACTTTTAAAAATTTCTAAATTTTAAAAATTTCAAAATTTTCAAAAATTTTTTAAAAATTTTAAAAATTTCAAAAATTTCAAAATTTCAAAAATTTTAAAAATTTTAGTTTTGAAAAATTTCAAAATGTTCAAAAATTTTAAAGATTTCATATATTTTTAAAAAATTTCAAAAAATTCAAAAATTTGAAAGATTTGAAAAATTTCAAAGTATTATTAAAATTGAGAATTTCAAAATTTTAAAAATTTTAAAATAAGGGTCAAAAATATTAAATTTAAAATTTTAAAAATTTAAAAAATTTCAAAATTTATCAAAATTTCAAAAATTTGAAAGTTTTTGAAAAAATTTCAAAAGTTTCAAAAATTTCAAAATTTTATATATTTCAAAAAAATTTTAAAATTGTAAAAAAAATTTTAAAAATTTTGTTTATCAAAAAAATTTTAAAAATTTTAAAAAAAATTTTAAAAATTTCTAAATTAAAACGTTAAAAATTTCAAAATTTTAAAAATTTCAAAAATTTGTTTGAGAATTTCAAAAATTTTGAAAGGTTCAACAATTTTAATATTTCAAAAATTTAAAATGTTTCAAAATTTCATAAATTCCAAAAATTTGAAAGTTTTTGAAAAATTTCAAAGTTTCAGTTTCTAAAATTTCAAAATTTTATATATTTCAAAAATTTTAAAAATTGTAAAAAAAATTTAAAAATTTTGTTTATCAAAAAATTTAACAAATATTAAAAATTTTAAAGATTTTAAAACGTTCAAAAATTTCTAAATTTTAAAAATTTCAAAAATTTCAAATGGTCAAAAATTTTAAAAATTTCAAAATTTCAAAAAATTTCAAAAAAATTTTAAATTCAAAATAATTTGAAAAATGTAAAAAAAATTGAAAAGGTAACAAAAGTTCACAAATTTCAAATTTTAAATATATAAAAAATTTCAAATTTTTTGAAACTTTTGAAACTTTTGAAATTTTCATAAACTTTTAAATTTTTGAAATTTATGAAATTTTGAAACTTTTTAAATTTTTGAAATTTTAAAACTTTTAAAATTTTTGAAATATTAATATTTTTGAACCTTTCAACATTTTTTAAAAATTTCAAAAAATTTCAACAATTTCAAAATTTCAAAATTTTAAAAATTAAAATTTTCAAAAATTTTTAAATTTTTGAAAAATTTCATACAAAATTTCAAAATTTAAAAAATATCAATATCAATATCAATCAATATGGAATATCAATCAATTTGGAATTTTGATTGATATCAATCAATATCAATCAAATTTACAAAAATTTTAAAAATTTCAAAAATTTGTTTGAGAATTTCAAAAATTTTAATATTTCAAAAATTTAAAAAGTTTCAAAATTTCATCAAAATTCCAAAAAAATTAAAAGTTTTGAAAAATTTCAAAAGTTTCAAAAATTTCAAAATTTTTATATATATTAAAAGCTTTAAAAATTTAACAAACATCAAAAAATTTTAAAAATTTGAAAAATATTAATAATTTTATAACGTTTAAAAATTTCTATATTTTAAAAATTTAAAAATTTCAAAAATTCTAACAATTTCTAAATTTCAAAAATTTCAAAAGGTTCAAAAATTTTAAAATTTAAAAAATTTCAAAATTTTATATATTTCAAAAATTTTTAAAATGTAAAAAAAAAATTTTAAAAATTTTGTTTATCAAAAAATTTAACAAATATTAAAAATTTTAAAAATTTTAAAGATTTTAAAACGTTCAAAAATTTCTAAATTTTAAAAATTTCAAAAATTTGTTTGAGAATTTAAAAAATTTTGAAAGGTTCAACAATTTTAATATTTCAAAAATTTAAAAAGTTTCAAAATTTCATAAATTCCAAAAATTTGAAAGTTTTTGAAAAATTTCAAAAGTTTCTAAAATTTCAAAATTTTATATATTTCAAAAATTTTAAAATTGTAAAAAAAATTTAAAAAATTTTGTTTATCAAAAAATTTAACAAATATTAAAAATTTTAAAGATTTTAAAACGTTCAAAAATTTCTAAATTTTAAAAATTTCAAAAATTTCAAATGGTTCAAAAATTTTAAAAATTTCAAAATTTCAAAAAATTTCAAAAATTTTTAAATTTCAAAATAATTTGAAAAATGTAAAAAAATTGAAAAGGTAACAAAAGTTCACAAATTTTAAAAATTAAAAAAAAAAAAATTTCAAATTTTTGAAATATATAAAATTTTGAAATTTTTGAAACTTTTGAAATTTATGAAATTTTGAAATTTTTGAAATATTAATATTTTTGAACCTTTCAACATTTTTTTCAAAAATTTCAACAATTTCAAAATTTCAAAATTTTAAAAATTAAAATTTTCTAAAATTTTTAAATTTTTGAAAAATTTCATACAAAATTTCAAAATTTAAAAAATATCAATATCAATATCAATCAATATGGAATATCAATCAATTTGGAATTTTGATTGATATCAATCAATATCAATCAAAATTCCAAAAATTTTAAAAATTTCAAAAATTTGTTTGAGAATTTAAAAAATTTTGAAAGGTTCAACAATTTTAATATTTCAAAAATTTAAAAAGTTTCAAAATTTCATAAATTCCAAAAATTTGAAAGTTTTTGAAAAATTTCAAAAATTTCAAAACAGTTAAAAATTTAAAAAAATTCAAAATTTCAAAAATTTTAAAATTTTGAAAAATTTCATACAAGATTTAAAAAATATCAATATCAATATCAATCAATATGGAATATCAATCAATTTGGAATTTTGATTGATATCAATCAATATCAATCAAAATTCCAAAAATTTCAAAAATTTCAAAAATTTGTTTGAGAATTTCAAAAATTTCAAAAATTTTGAAAGGTTCAACAATTTTAATTTTTCAAAAATTTAAAAAGTTTCAAAATTTCATAAATTCCAAAAATTTGAAAGTTTTTGAAAAATTTCAAAAGTTTCTAAAATTTCAAAATTTTATATATTTAAAAAATTTTGTTTATCAAAAAATTTAACAAATATTAAAAATTTTAAAGATTTTAAAACGTTCAAAAATTTCTAAATTTTAAAAATTTCAAAAATTTCAAATGGTTCAAAAATTTTAAAAATTTCAAAATTTCAAAAAATTTGAAAGTTTTGAAAAATTTTAAGTTTCAAAAATTTTAAAAATTTCAAAAATTTCAAAATTTTTATATATATAAAACTACTGATATTCGATTATTTTATGACCGAAAGTTGCATGGGGAATTAATCGAATGATAGCATAAACTTTTAAGTGAGTGTTAAGTGTTCGCCAAGTTTAAATTTATCTTTTCCATTATTTCGGGTGTTTTTAGTTTAAATGGTAAGAATTTAATGGTTGAAAATTTGTTCTTTTATTTCTTGCGGCTGTGGTGTGATTTGGGGCAATTTTTAATTCACGTATGTATGTAGGATATTTATTGTTTCGCACAATGGTTTATCTTAATAATAGTTTTGGTTATTATATTTTGGAATTAATAAAAAAGATGACTCGTGACATCTCTATTGATCTGCGGACGTAAGACAACTACACAACTTTATCTTTCTCCGGACACGACAACTCTCGGCTTTATGGTCTTTCTTTTTCTGCACAACTTTCAACTCGCTTCTTTTTCTTCGACTCACTTCTCTAACGACGACATTCCCCTTACGATGACTATCGATGATCGTATATCGATAACTATCGTTACATTCGGCCATCCTGATCACTGTCGTCTGACACGGACGACCATAGATCTTCATTTGTAGACGCGTATTTCCATAGCTTCATACTTTCTGCACATCTTGAAGTTATTGTAGGGTCTTCCACTTGAGCTGTTTTCCGTACATCGTAACGGCCGTTTCTTTTTACCTTAGTTACTTCATACGGCCCGAGGAAACTGCTAGCTAGTTTTTTGCCAGCCACAAACTGAGTTCGTTTAATGGCCACCAGATCTCCTTCTTTATATGTACGCTCGCCCTTGCGTTTGCGATCATAGCTGTCTTTATACTATTGCTGAGCCTGCTGAATATGTGTTTTTACCTCCTTGCGTAATTTAGGGGTGGCTGCAATAACGCCCGTGGTAATAACGCCAGCGCGCGTTATTACAAAAAAAATTGAAATAAGGCCCACGAAAATTGTAAAATAAAGTCCTCGTATGTTATTACACAAAAAAATACTAACGCTACAGTCAGGTGCTGACTGTATAAGGCCATGGATTATCATATTATACCGTAATAAAAATTTTAACGGTATGGAATCGCCGCCCGAATATTATTAGAATAAAATAAATAAAAAAAATAAAATAAAATAATAAATAATTAATAAATAAAAATTCGCACCCGCCTCAACCGGGAGTTGAACACACGCATTCTCTCACAGCCGTCCGCCACTCTAACCACTCGGCCATTGCCTCACTCCTTGGCCCATCGAGAAAGCTGCATTGTCAACCAATTTTGTTACCATACAATGCAAATAAAAAGTTTAAAATGCTGTGTGTCTGACGCGGTATGGAATCGCCGTCCGAATATTATTAGAATAAAATAAATAAAAAAAATTAAATAAAATAATAAATAATTAATAAATAAAAATTCGCACCCGCCTCAACCGGGAGTTGAACACACGCACTCTCTCACAGCCGTCCGCCACTCTAACAACTCGGCCATTGCCTCACTCCTCGGCCTATCGGCAAAGCTGCATTGTCAACCAATTTTTTTACCAAAGAATGCAAATAAAAATTTTAAAATGCTGTGTGTCTGACGCTAGATTTGAACTTCGGTATGCTTGCGTAAATTAGGTCTGCTTAAGTATATACGTATGTATGTTCAAAGTGAGTTTAATTCGTATCATATCTCACTTATTAATAGTCCGATTTAAATGAAATGAAATTAAATGACAGACATACATGGCTCAATCGACTCGGCTACTGATACTGATTCAGAATATATATAGTTTATGGGGTCGGAGATGCCTCCTTCTGCCTGTTACGCACAATTCCGTTCCGACAAACACAATAGTCCATGAATTTTTTAAAATCCATGGCCTAAAAAGTGCAATAACGCCCGCGGGCCATGGATTATAATATTATACCGTAATAAAACTTTTAACGGTATGGAATCGCCCGCCTCAACCGGGCGGGTGCGAATTTTCATTTATTAATTGTTTATTATTTTATTTTATTTTTTTTATTTATTTTATTCTAATAAACTAAAAGAAAAGTTACAGTCAAGCGTGCTGTGATATAGCCGCTACAAACAAATTAAATTATTTAATTAAATTTTAATAAAAATAAAAAAAATTTTCATAATTTTGTTTTCATATTTATTATGCAATATAAACAACAATAAAATTATAATAGTTATAAATATAGTTATAAATATTATTTATAAACAAAGCTTACTATTTTGATTTTATTACGCACTCATCAAAAATACGCGAGCCAAAAGTAAACAATGCGTTCTTCAATGCTCTCACTCTTTCCGTATTTTGTCTGTTATGACTTTGCATGTTCAATATGATTCTTATTGGATGTTGTTATTTTGTTTTGCTCTCAATATTTTGCAATTAGAATGCTAGAACATAACAGCGATCATAAGCCCTTGTAAAATTATGAATGTGCGAGTGGGACGCGCATACATACATACATGTCTGCATATCCACATGTATTTATATGCGTCCCACTTCAACACACATTATTGCACGCATGTATTGTATGTATGTACATACATATGTATGTAAAATTAGATTTGGAGTTACTGTTGTGTAATTACATATATTGCGTAACAAAAACTGAAAAATCGCCTACCGCCGCAGCCTCTCTTTAATGTTATTGAACTTTGTAAGGATGTTTTCTCAGGCTGGGGAACATATCTCAGTCCCGCCAGCGTCTTTACAGAACATTTATATAAAACTAGGACTATCATGACTTTAGTAAGAGAGGAGCTACTACATAGTTGGTCATACCCTACTGGGGTATAACAGGGTATAGGGGACACACGTGGTTTATGTCACCCATGTGTACTCGCTGGAAATGTGGATCTCCCCATGGGTCCTACCATCACGTGCTCATGTCGCGCGTGCCTGGCTGGCTGCTCGTCGTGAAGAACGCACGCGGCCGCGGGTACTTTCGCTTGCACTCCCCTAAGTCGCTCGTCGGTGTATTCCACCATCCACCTCGCTTGCCACCTATCGCCCACTCACGACGCCTTTCACGGTCGGTCGTTGGTCGTGCAGAGCGCCCGTGACCGCAGGTGCTCTCGCCTGTACCCCCACGAACCGCTCCGTGGTGTATTCCACCACGCCGGAGACTCATTAGAGTACACGCTCACACACACCACTTGCCAACTGGCGTCTCACTCACGACTCACGATCGGCCGCTGGTCGTGCTAAAATGCCCGTGACCGCAGGTACTGTCGCCTGTACTCCCACAAGTCGCTCTGCGGTGTATTCCACCACGCCGCAACTGGTTAAAGCAGACGCTCACGCACCCACTTGCCAACTGGCGTTTCACTCAAGACACAAATCACGAGTGGCCGTGCGGAAGCGCCCGTGACCGCAGGTAGCTTCGCCTGTACTCCCACAAGTCGCTCGATGGTGTATTCCACCACACCGCAACTCGTTAGAGCACACGCTCACACACCCACTCGTCAACTGACGTTCACTCACGACACGAACTGTGCGTGTGTACGCCCAGAATCGCTTACTGGCCAGCGGAGCACCGGCACACCATAAAGTGCGACTCTGCAAGTACACACTCACACAGGCACTGGGTATATTTAATAATCACTGCTGGTTTGTTTCATAAATATTTAATAACATGCTTTTATTCATTGTTGTTTTCGTTGTTTTCCTAGCGCTAGTTACTTATTCTAGTTAGGCCCTGCCTTCCTGCCTACTTCGCACTATCTACGTTAGCTATAAAACTGTTACGTTCGATATTTAGTATTTTTCCAGCTCACCTGGACTCTCCTGCTACAGGATTCATCCTTTCAAGTTGATGTCCTTGGGCTGGCACTTTACACTTTTAATTTTACTGTGCACTTTTAGTACTGGGAGAGCTTTGCTTCCGGCTTAACTAGCTGCTCACGCAGTTCCTGGCCTAGTTTTCGCAGCTTTCATTTTGCTGCCGCGAACATATCGTCGCTGCTGCGTACATGTCACCGCCGCTTGCCTGTCGCCGCTGCTTGCATGTCGCCGCTGCCTTCGGCCGATCGTGCCTGGCTGCTGTGACTCTGCTCGTACTTCACTGCCTGCACGGCGCCGTTCGCATTTTTTTCTGCATGCACGGCGCTGCTGGCTGCGCGTCGCTGCTGGCTTAGCGTCGCTGCTTGTCTGGCGCCGCTGCCCAAAATTTGGTCGCGATGCCGTTGCCTTGTGCTGTCTGTGCACGAGCTTTGGGTGCCCAAGCACCGTTACTTGTGCAGCTGCCTGACTAAATGTGCGAGCTCTGGGTACCGAGGCACCGTTACTAGTGCAAGTGTTCGACTGTGCGCTAGCTCTGGGTCCCGAGGCACCGTTACATGTGTGTGCACAAGCTCTGGGTACCGAGGCACCGTTACTAGGCATGGGTGCCGAGTGTGGGGGATTTTCCTCTTTTATATGCCCTGTTTCGCCTGTTCTGCCTACGCCCTTGCCTTTGCCTATGCTTGCTATTCCTACTCAAGGAAATGCTACCGGGTATATTGGGCTTAGAGATATTTTATCTTTTATTTAAAGTTAAAGTAAATAATAATTAAAAATATAATGAGGCGTCGCTTCATTGCGACGTCACAACTTTTAATTTATTTAATGAAAAATAATGAAAACCAAAACATTTCACATGTCGACCGGGCAGCAATCGAACCCCGAACACGCTCAACATCGTACAACCATACAGTCCGGGACATAGTCCACTCAGCCACTGTACATAACAAATGATTATATATTATATTATTTACAAATATACATAGATATGACATAAAGCATTTACACATGCGCGTGAGACATTAGACAGAGCGAGAAGACGCAATATGCATTCTTAGCTCGTGACAAAAAATCAAGAAGAAGCACATGTAATTAAATTTGGTACGCGCTAGAAATGCATACATATACCTATTGCCCTCTCGCTCAGTCTGATGTTTACGACCCTTGACCCTTCTGCATTGTCCATGCGTTCTTCTTCTTATGTTCGTTAATTCAAATTGCGCGTGTTGTTCGAACACCGTATAAAATTTATCTCCGCAAAATGTTTAATAATATTCCAAATCAAGCTCAATTTTTATTGCGAGTTTTTATAAATATCCGAAAATAAATAAGTTAGACAGATAGAATCTATCTATGACTGCACATTGCAGAAATAAATTAATTTGAGGAAAATTGGAGTTCCGCAGAACATCTCAAGTCGACTCGTAGGTCACTAAAATTTAACTTTTTAGGAACAACCAGACCCATTATTTTGTTTTAAATTTATTTAACTAAAGAATTAAAAAACCCATTGATGTATAATAAAATTGTTGAGTGTGCGATAGGACAAGAAAATGTATATATATAGAAGAAACACACAATTGTTAATTCGAAGTTTCCTAAAACATTTAAAAATTGTATAAGAGAATATAAAATAACAAATATTTAGCTTTTGTTGCTAAAACCCGATCTGCATCATCACCAACATGCTGGAAGGCCTTTCAACGCTGGAAACTTGAACTTGTGAGTACTTCCAAACATCGTACTTGTCCCTAGGCTTGAAATATTTGTGATGTTTTTTATTCTCTTAATTACTGATCAGTTGATCAAGCAAACAAATTATTAAGAACAACATAAATAAACAAACCAAATTATACAACAAAATACAAGTCATAATTCAATTTAAAGTGTCCAAGCAATTTAAAACTATTCATACACTAAAAAAACTTTTAAGAACACTCAATAACAATTATATTGTCTGTAAAATGGTATACAATATTAATGAACCTTCCACGGAAGATTCCATTAAAAATATATAGATACAGAAATGTTTAATAAGATTACAAACAACGTTAGTAACAAATCTAACTGAAACGCAGAATACAAAACTTTTGCAAATTTATACAAAAACCCAAAGAAAATGTTTATTAAGGATTACATTTTGTCTCGCTATAAACACATTTTCATTTAAATTTAAATACAAATGGTTAGCAAAATTAAGAAACCAATTACAGAAAAATAATCAAAGAATAAAAAAAAAAATAAATAAATAATGTTGCAGATTAAATTCAAGCCCACTTAAAATTAAATCGAAATGAAATCTGACTTGTTGAACACAAAATTTAAAAGAACAAGTTAAATACTATGTGTAGCATCATTGGAAAAAAAACAAACAAATTTAAAAGCTCAAATTAAATACAATGTATGTCAAAACTTATAAGTAAATTTAAATAAAAAGATATAAAATGATTATAAAGAAAATAAAATATCTGAAAATGAACTTTTAAAATGGTTGAGGAATTCAAGCTCCTTTCGAATAGGAACAAATTATGAATATAAGTATCAACACAATGATTTGCTAAATTAATTTGGTTTTCCTGGACAGACATGGCAACATAAAGTAATAGTCGTCCGTTTTTTTTTTTTTTTTTGGGTATCTTCGGATACATAATTTTTATGAGGATTATGGTTGGGTGGGTAGAGACCGCAAGACATCTTAGGCCTCGAAAAACATTTATATCGCAGCAGTCTTGTTAACTTTTTGCCTCCTTTACATTTTTAGTGTTATAGAACCAATAATTTTCTTTTGGCGAGTTTCGTGAAGTTAATCTTTACTAGTAGTTTCAGCAGGAATCCTAAAAACTTAAAAGGTATGTAGATGTGGTTGTTGGAAGGTAGCAAGAACCTCCCCCAAGCACAAGAGCTATAGGATTCCGTCCGCTTCCATCCGCAATCCGAATGTATTTGTAGAAGTCGACAACGTATTTGCAGTCTTATTGGCTACAATTGCACTGAGCAAAACGACACAGACTTCTCTTCACATCGTACGTTACAAGAGGTCTCTCTAAATTGTCGGCTATACCGAAATTCTTCGTGAATATCGTAATCCCTCACATGCAACATTCCTTTAGATCCGTTATATCTCCTTTTCAACACGGATTCATGAAACGTCGTTCACCGACGACAAATTTGTTGGAGCTGACATCCTTTGGTATAAAGGATTTTCACGACAATGTTCAAACTGATGTCATTTATACTGATTTCAGTAAAGAATTTGACTCAGTCAACCATTCTTGCACAAAAGTGCCTTGGAAAGAAATTTCCTGGTTGATGATCTGGGTGTCCGTTTGGCCCCAAACTTAAGTTTTGTAATCATATATCCTCAATGATAAATATAGCTATGGGCGTGCTCGGCTTGGTATTTAACGATCTAAGGAATTTAACGATCCCTATTTATCAAAAACCCTGTATACCTCACTCGTTCGTCCAATGCTCGAGTACGGTTCATGGGTTTGGTGTCCTCAATACTCTGTTCATAATGTACAAAATAACTTTCTAATCTTTGCCTTACGTGGTCTTAATTGGGATGTAAATGCAAGACTCCATCCACATATTGGTAGGCTAAAGTTATTAAATCTACCATCTTTGTCTAACCGTAGAACCATGCTTGGTGTAGTCTTTATTCATAACCTCATGCATGGTGATATTGATGACGAAACATCTTTATAGCACTATCCACCTCTTTTCGTGCATTTTTCTTGAGTATTCGTTTCGATCGGTCGGGTTACTCGTTTGCGACATCATGTGGAAATTTAAAATTTGAATTAAATTAAATATAAAAATAAAAATTTGCCTTAATTTAATTTTAAATTTTTATTTATTAAAGTTTTAATTTTAATTGTAATTCATAGACAGTCAACTTTTAATAAATAAATACAAAATAAAACGCTAATCGGTGCAAAGCTCTACAGCCCTAGCTCTCGAACTTAATACTAGGGAAATAAGGATCATCTTAAACGTAACTGTTCTTTTAACCCCCGGATACCTGTGTACCTAATATGATCGAGTCGTCTTCTTGCCTTCAAATCGACCAGTCTTGCGCTGCGTCGTTGCTTCGTTTTGCAGTTCTGAAGGCGCAGATTCGTTGGCGAGCAGTTGTTTGTTAGCCGGTAAGACCTATCATAACGAGGTGCGATGAATTATTTTCTGCATGGCCAGATTCCTAGGATAGTATCTTTCTTTGGTAGGATACTCATCCCCCATTGTAAATCTTAGGTTTCGGCCGATCTTGCGCGCCTCCTCCAATTGGTTACACAAAGCGCAGCCAGGTTGTCCTCCACTTGGTCCATCCTTCGGAGCCGCTGTCGTCCACTTCGTCGCCCAACATCGACTCTCGTCTCAAACACCTTCTTCACTGGAGCTTCTTTCTCCATACGTACGACGTGTCTGAGCCAGCGCATACGTTGTATTATAGTGAGTCGCTGCTGCATCCGTGTGTGAAAGTATCTATGCATCAGCTCCGTATAAGCTTACGGGTAGGATGAGCGTCTTGTAGAGTACTAGTTTTGTAAGTCGAGAGAGAGCTTTTCTACTGAGCTTTTCTACGAGGGTAGTCCGATAAGTACTTAGCCTCACCGTCTAATGCCGCCATATCGATATCTCAAGAGTAATTTATTATCGTATAGAACATTCTCGTAGACGGCTACTGTCGGAATTTCAACGGGATCGGACTCGTAGTTTTGTTTTAACGGCGTGTGAAAGCGGGAGTGTCCGCGGATTTGAGGAAAATGGAAAAAGAGCAATACCGATCGATGATTCGATTATTGTTTCTGGAAGGGAAATCACGCAATGAAATCAATGAGCCACGTCCGGGTGCCCCGAAAACGGCTATTACGGAGGATAATGTAACAAAAATCCACGATCTCGTATTGGCAGACCGCCGATTGAAGGTGCGAGAGATAGCTGAGACAGTACGTATTTCCAAAGAATGCGTGGGTCATATCCTGCATGTAATTTTGGGCATGAGAAAGCTGTCGGCGCGATGGGTGCCGCGTTTGCTCACTACGGACAACAAGAGCATCCGTGAGACCTCTTCAGAGCAGTGTTTGACGCAGTTAAAAGCAATCCGAAGGAGTTTCTTCGTCGATTCGTGACAGCCGACGAAACATGGATCCACTGGTACCCACCAGAGACCAAGTGACAGTCGAAACAGTGGACTTTAGCCGGCGAATGTGCTCTTTTGAGAGGACCTATTTAGATGGCCTCCTTCTTTACCCACCCTACCATGTGGACAACTCGTCCACCCAGAACCACCCGCTGTGTTTACATCCTCAGATTTCCTCAAGTAAAAAAATGTTTTTTAATTCATAGTGGAAGAGTTAACATCATTGTTTATTTAATTATTTAAATTCATATTGTTGTCCATCAACATATTCTATTCAACTAGATCAAAAAAAATAAAAAAAAAACTACTGAATGACTAATATATCCATGTTTAACACTTATATATCTATATAATATATTTCTGAAATTACAAAATTACGAATGAACTTGACTTATTAAAGAGTATTTCTTGGAACTAACATCTGACAAAAGAATTCCAATTTTCTGACCATTTATAAATTTGAGGGAAATTCTAAATATTCAGAAGAGGTATATATGTTTTTTTGTATTGATTTTTTTATAGACCGTAAAAGAAACACCTGACTGATATATATACATGTAATATTTATTGAAATATTAGTTAATAGTAGTACATATTAGATTGTACAAATAATAGTTTTCTTCAGTTCACTTAGTTCTACTTTAACAAACTTGACCGATCGACGTCTTTATTTTAAAAAACAAACCGACTTGTCTGCCTTTTACAACTTTATCCACGACTCTACGACAACTTTATTAACGACTTAATCAACAACTCTATCAACGACTCTCTCGTTCAACTTCTTGACTTCAACTCTTACAACTGACTGTTCGATTATTCTTTATTACTGCAACTCTGGTTCTATCGATAGGCGCCGGCAGCGTTGCCACCCGTGTCATCACGCTGCCATCACCTCTATTGTTTAAACAAAGATTTTACCCAATCAAACAAAGATTTTATCCTTTGTCTCCAGCCAAAGAAAAATTGCTTTGTCTCTAAATTTTTGAGTCGTTTACCGCCTGTACATTGCATCCGCAGTGTCAATGCTGTGCTCGATCAATTTTGTTAAACCAAGTCCTTCTTTGTCAAAGGACAGAAAAAGGTACCACAGACTGCAATTTGCTCTTTTGTGATGCTGTCAATTCCATCTGTTTGTGGTGGCAGCAACTAATATTTTTCTTCCTTCTGGGGGGGATCGTTGATTGGGGTGAAAAGATGCTGTGTGCTGAAACGGAAATCCGACGCGAAAACAATTCAAAATAAAAACTAGTAAGAAAAGCAACAGTCGCGCTGCACGCGACAGTGGGATACCCTTCGACCTATGTACCTATGTATGTAGACATAAACATATGCACATACTTTGAAATTATTCTCGACAGATGGCGATCGCGCTTCGCGCTCGCCCGCCTCCCTTGTTAGCTGACACAAGCAATTGGTTTTATGCTCATACTTTCTTAAATAACTTCTTTGTTTATTGCACGATCAGATTGCAATTTAGAGAATACGTAGATATTTTATTCAGCTTAGTATATGTCAAAGTCAGAAAGTTTTATCTTTTATACAGCGCTTATAAATTGAGTTCAAAATTATTAATTTGCGGGGACGGTGGGCGTGGCACCCAACATTTGAAATAAATTTGATCTGCGCCGGCTACACAGAAACCTTCGTGCCAAATTTGGTGTCTCTAGCTGTTATAATAGCTGAGATCTGTCTGTTCATCTGGTCATCCGGACCTCCGGACAGACAGACAGACATGGCTCAATCGACTCGGCTAGTGATCCTGAGCAAGAATATATACTTTATGGGGTCTGATCGCAACAGGCCATTATTCTGCTGGAAGGATCAGGAAGGAAATCGGTCCTTGCCACCAGAGACTGTTACCAATGAGGTCTTCTGACGAGACATCTCTACTGGCCAGATCGGCAGAGTTTTGCTCAGATCTGACGTTGGACCATTTGCCTGAACTCGTGAGCTGAGTTATCTTAGCTACTCTGTTAGCCACGAATGTCGTCCATTTCCATGGAGGCTAACACAATTGTGGAATCAGTCCAATAGTACTCTTCGTAGCTTTTGACTGGGAGCTGAGGGAGGAGTATTGCTGATAACTCGGCGAGCAGTAATGCACCGCAGAGTTCTAATCGAGGCAAGGAAATGGTCTTTACAGGAGCTACTCTGGTCTTGGCTACAAGGAGATGGCTTGAAACGTTGTGTTGGATTTCAACACGGATGTAAATAGCTGCTCCGAAGGCGCGCTGAGATGCGTCGCAGAAGCCATGGATTTGGAGCTTTGCTAAGGGAGTATATTGGACCCATCTTGGGATCCGAATCCTATGAAGGATGAGTAACTGGATAGGAAATCCTGCCAGCGTTGTTTAAGTTTGTCTGGCAACGCTTCATCCTATGTCTGTCTCAAGAGCTTTGCATAACTTTTCAATGGGCACAGTGGCGCGCTTTATGTAGTTGGATATGATGTCGCTTGCGAGAGGAAGATGTGTGCTAACATCCTGAGAAAGCTGTCCAAGAACCCGAATGACCACGAATGGCGCACAGTTAACTCCAAAAGTGACTGTGTTGAGTTCATAGTCACAAACTTCGCCATTTGGGTTCCTGAAGAGGATTCGTTGAAATGGCGTGTGACTCGTGTGGACGAGTATCTGCCGGTACATCTTTGTGATGTCGGCATTGAAAACAAATCGGAAAAAACGCCATTTCAATCTTTGCATAGTCAGATCGGATTGGAGAACGGGTCCTGGATGTAGGATATCGTTCAAGCTCTTCCCATTGGAGGACCGACTGGAGGCGTTGAAAACAACGCTCTCAGGTTTGAAAACACCATGATAAGGGAGATAAAAATTGTTCCAGTCGTTACTTGGAGAGACGGGCCTCATATGGCCTAAATCTAAATACTCCTGAATAATAGAGTTGTACTGCTTTTAACGGAAAGTTCCTCTTTAAACGACATTCGTTCCTGAGAAACTGTGCGAGTGCGATGGACCTTGAATGTCCTAATTCGAAGGTTTCAGGATTTTTTAATGGGAGAGTAACGCATATCTGCCCTCTTTGGTTCTAGAAGTGGTGTGGAGAAAGTTGTTTTCACACGCCGAATCCGAAACTTTTACCAGCTTGGCTGGTAGATCTTCCACAACCCAAAACTTGGTGAGAAGATCATCAAGCCTTTGCTAAAGGATGAAACGGTCGAAAGATTCGTTTTGGCTAATGATCCTGTGAGGACCCAGCCGAATATGGTCTCTTGACAGAGCAGAGTTCCACAGATTTTGGACACAGAGCCACTCTTTATAAAAGATGGAAGTAGGTCGGCTCCTAAGAGCACGTCTATCTGAGAGCTCTGGTGGAAATGCGGATCAGCGAGTTGGAGGTTTGGCAGATGCTTCAGAAGATCCTTGGAAATTGAGTAGGATGGAAGGTTACCTGCCAATTGGGGAAGAACAAAGGCTGCAGTTTCTAGCTGTAACCTGGGAGTGATCGGGGAGCCAATCAGGAAGTGACACAAGTGATTGGCTTTATTTAAGCCAGCTACTTGAACATTCACAGCTTGGTAGGAAGGCTTTATGATATTAAACATCCGTTCAGCGCCGGCTCTCTTTACAACGCAACAATGCATACTTTTCTTTCGTCTCGCCGCAAATCGATGATCGAGCCCTTTTGCCCTCAGCGAACGACAGACCGCGTTCTTGCTCTCCCTCTCTGCCTGATTCGGCCCACAAGTCGTGGAGCGAAGACACCGCCTCTCCTATCCCGCTCCCCTCGCAGCGCCAAACGACCATTCCGGGTTACTGTAACATTGCAATAACAAGTGCAGTGACCTCCCTAGCAAACTGTCACTGCTACCACAACAACAACCTCGTCAGCGGCCCAACTAATTATTGCTGTGCCAATTGTAAATAAGTCAGCAACACCGACCATTGGCAACAACAATAATGCACGAAAAGAAGAACCTAAACAAAAGCAGAAGACGATTTCGGCTGTGCAGACTGGCATTGATCGCTACATCCAAATCAAGAGATCAACCCGCAAAACAATAAGGCGGGTAATCAACCCAAAATCAATCGAGCCAACATCGGCAATGAAAACTCTGCAGTAAACAATTCAAACCGATATGCTATCTTGGCTGAGTCTGCGACTGAACAACCCAACGAAACAACGGTAGGGGAACCAAAAAGGACCAGGCCTCCACCTATATTCATACGAGAACAGAGTACAAACGCACTTATAAATAAACTCGTTGCATTGGTTGGTGACAGCAAATTCCACATTATCCCGCTCAAAAAAGGAAATATTCATGAAACAAAACTACAGATTCAAACAGAAGCAGACCACCGTATAAAACTACTACACCTACCAAAGCGCAACAGGTAGTACTTAAGGGCATTGAAGCAACAGTGACACCTGCCGAAATAATTGAGGCTCTGAAGGTTAAAAACTTTTCTGCAAAAACAGCTATTAATATTTTAAACAAAGACAAAGTTTCGCAGCCACTATTTATAATAGAACTCGAACCAGAGGTCCAGGCACTAAAGAAAAACGAAGTGCATCCAATATACAGTCTACAGTACTTGCTACATCGGAACGCATCAATCCAGTTCAATGTACTAATTGCCAAGAATACGGCCACACCAAGGCATATTGCACCCTTAAGTCCGTATGTGTTGTCTGTAGCGGACCTCATACTAGCACTAACTGCCCCAAAAATAAGGAAGATAAGTCTGTGAAGAAATGCAGAAGAAATGCAACATACATTGACAAATATTCAACAGACTCAACAAAGTGGCATCGAAGCTATGATGCTGTCCCTACAGCAAAGCATGAAAGACTTCATGACGTTCACGCAAAATACTTTGCAGGAGCTCATGAAAAACCAAAATATCCTGATACAACTTCTTGTATCTTCAAAATCCCCATAATGGCTTTCCTACGGATATCTCTGTGGAACGCAAATGGCGTTTCACGGCATACACAAGAACTCACACAGTTCATTAACGAAAAAAACATCGACGTAATGCTACTATCAGAAACGCACCTCACAAATAAATACAATTTTCATATACCAGGATACTTGTTCTATGGTACAAATCATCCAGATGGTAAAGCTCATGGAGGCACTGGAATACTCATCAGAAATCGCATTAAACACCACCACTTAAACAATTTTGACAAAAACCACTTACAATCTACGTCCATAGCCTTACAACTCAACCATGGTTCAATGACTCTAGCCGCAGTCTACTGCCCACCACGCTTTCAATCTCTGAGGATCAATTCATGGAATTCTTTAACACACTAGGTCACAGATTCATCGTAGCGGGTGACTATAACGCCAAACACACCCATTGGGGATCTCGATTTGTGACGTCAAAGGGTAAGCAGTTGTACAATGCGCTTACGAAGTCGAAAAACAAGGTAGACTATCCCCGGGTAGTCCTATATACTGTCCAGCAGACCCGAGAAAAATTGATTTTGATTGATTTTGCGATTACTAAACAAGTCCCTCGCAACATGGTCTCCGCCGAAGCACTAGCAGATTTATCATCAGATCACTCACCTGTTCTTCTAAATATGCTAAATCGTCTCCACATAGTCGACCCACCCTACAGACTCACAAATTTTAGAACAATTTGGCCAAGATATAAAAAGATTGTCTGTTCACGCATAGAACTAACGCCGGTATTTTCTACTAAGGAGGATATAGACAAGTCAACGGACACTCTTGAAAATATTCTAGTTTCGGCTGCAAAGGCTTCAACCCCGCCAGTGACGTGTGCAAAACCAAACTACATCAGAACTAACCGAGAAATCGAGCGGCTGGTATTAGATAAACGACGCCTACGACGGTAATGGCAGTCCAATAGATCACCAACTAGAAAACACATGCGCAGGCATTTGACAGAGTGTGGCTGGATGAAGTTTTGTTTAAAATAATCAAGATGTTTCCCCAAAGCACACATAAGCTACTGAGGTCATACCTATACAACAGAGTGTTTGCAATAAGATGCAATACAAGCACCTCACGTGATTGCGCAATCGAAGCTGGAGTGCCACAAGGCAGTGTTCTGGGTCCAATCCTATACACCCTGTATACGGCGGGTTTCCCCACTGACTACAATCTAACAACCTCTAGATTCACTGATGGTACCGCGATACTCAGTCGCTCCAAATGCCCAACAAAAGCCACGGCACTCCTATCCCGACACTTAACATCTGTAGAACGATGGCTTGCCGACTGGAAAATTTCAATAAATGTACAAAAATGTAAGCAGGTTACCTTTACCTTAAACAAACAAACATGCCCACCACTGGTCCTGAATAACATATGCATTCCACAAGCCGACGAGGTAACATATCTGGGTGTTCATCTGGACAGACGGCTGACTTGGCGCAAACATATAGAAGCCAAGACGATACATCTTAAACTTAAAGCAAGGAGCCTCCACTGGCTCATAAATGCTCGCTCTCCACTTAGTCTGGAGTTCAAAGCTCTTCTATACAACTCCGTCTTAAAACCTATCTGGACTTATGGCTCCGAGCTGTGGGGCAACGCATCCATAAGTAACATAGACATTATTCAGCGAGCACAGTCAAGAATTCTGAGAACTATCACTGGAGCGCCGTGGTACCTTCGGAACGAAGACATATACAGAGACCTAAAAATCAAATTAGTAATCGAAGTAATAACTGAGAAGAAAATGAAATACCAAGAAATACCAAAGCTGACCACCCATTCAAATCCCCTCGCAAGAATCCGAGTATGCAGTCAAAGCCGGCTGCACTGCAACGACCTCCCAGCCCAGCAGTAAACTTATTAGGGCATTAATCAGAAACACTATCACTAAGTGAAAGTGAACTAAGCTAGATTAAGATTTGAATACTTATTGTTAGTCTCTTAAAACAAAGGGAGGATTCAATAAATAATAGAAAGCAAAAAAAAAAAAAAAAAAAACATCCGTTCAGAGATGAACGTAGCCCTGGATCGATCAGTGCACGTGCCTTGTAAATCATGCCCCAATGGCAAACATTTATAAGGGCAGTGCCGAGAAGAACACCGTGTGTGTTCGCCGTGAAATAATTCTGAATACTAGTCGTTGAAGGAGTGGACTATATATTAGAATTGGTAGTTGATGCAGAAATTGGACCTTTCATCAACAGCCATTTGGAGAAAGCGCGGATACAGACGTATAGGATGGTTCTCCTCTGAGCAAAGTTTGCAGGTTTCTGGTTTGCCTACAACCTTTGTCTCAAAAGAGTTGACCTTCCTCGTAAGAGGCTCTTTTCGAGCAGGTTTGGGACTTGTCTGTGCGCTTGTACTAGGTTGTACGTCCTCTATCGCTTCCAATGTGCGATAGCGCTCTGTAAGGAAATCTGACATTTCTTTCCACGACGGAATTTCAGCCTTGTTTTGTACGGACTTGTCCCAAAGTGACGTCAGCCTTGGAAGTTTAGACGAGCATAGGAAGACTAGAAGGCAATCCCAATTCTCTGTGCTGATTATGGAGTGGTCTAGAGCCGTTAAGTAACTTTGGGTAGTGCTTTTCGAACCTGTCCGTCAAGTTCTTCGAAGCAGAAGAGAAACCTTCGTATGTGAGAGGGGATTTGGACACGGTTGCCTTCGCTTCGCCACTGGCCTTTGCATTCAAGTGAAATAATTTCTCGATCTGACTTAAACCGGGATCGGAAATGTAGACCGCTGTGAAGAGATCACGGAAAGTTGGCTATTTTAGGTAGTCACCGCTGAAAACTTCAGCATCGAAAGGTGGTGACCTATAGCTTCGTGGCTGAGCTTATTGTGCTGCGGCAGGTGCTGGAGAGGGAGCCGTTGCGGTCTCTATACTCTTATTTAATTCAGAGGCAAGTTCCTCATATAGGGAATAGTAGTGGTCATACCGGGCTTGCATGGCGATCTTGTCCTCAGCATTCGTCATACGGCAGTCCATATGGACCGAAGCTGCTCAAGACGCACTCTGTGAGTGTCAAGTGAGGCTGTAGGAGAAATTTGAATCCTAGCTTCGAACTGCGTGAGCTTATTGGAAGCGTTAATGAACTCTTGGAGTGCCATTTTTATTGCCAATGAGATCTGATGACCAACTGAACGAGTAATTAGAGGAGTGTGCACCAAAATTTTTGGCACCTGACTAACCTTAGATGTGGCCGGAGAAATTTTTTTTTTTTTTGGGGGGGGGGGGGGGGTTGTGTTTGTATTGTGTTTTGTTTGTTTTTTTTTTTTTTTTTTTTTTTTTTTTTTTTTTTTTTTTTTTTTTTTTTATTTTTAATTTTTATAAATTAGTTTTAAAAAAATATAAAAAAAAATAAAAATATTGTAGTAAAAGAAAGAAAAAAAATAAAGAAAAAAATATAAAAAATATTAAAAATTTTTTTTTTTTTTTTTTAAAAAAAAAAAATATTATAAAATATTATTTTTTTTTTTTTTTTTTTTTTTTTTTTTTTTTTTTTTTTATAATTTTTATAAAAATTTTTTTTATTTAAAAAAAAAAAAAAAAAAAAATAATAATTAGAGGGTTTTTTAAAAAAAATTTTTTTTTTTTTTTTTTCGGGGTTTCTTAATCAGTTTTTTATTTATCGATGTTTCTTATGTTCGATACTTGTTAGAGCAGCATAGTTTTGTTTAGTTTTATTATTAGTGTTAATATAGATATTACTTTAATGAAATTATTATTATTGAATATTAATGTGAAATTGATATTGAAGTCATAGGCTAGCATAAAGTAAGAGAAAATTGTGGAATTGAAATGTAGTTACGCTCTCTTTATAATGCTCTCTTAAGCCCTTGACGATCGGCAAATGCCGACGGTGAATTCGAGGAGTGTGGTCGGATTGTGGCCCACTCTCGCTAATGAAAAAAGCATTCGTTGTTAAGCAATCGTAGAAGCCAACAGCAGCAATAAATCGCCAATTAATGAAATATTAATCAAGCCACCGCGTCCTTTTTATTTGTAAATATTTCGCTCTCTAAAAAACCTTAGAGATTTTTCATTGGCGCCCGAGCAGGGACTTCGGTGTAGTGGTTAATAATTTGTTTTCGGTAACAATTTATTTTGTGCTGTTCGTGGCAATTGCTTCGCGCGTTTCGTGTGCGGGTGTGAAAAATAGAAAAACATTGACACTTGTGCTTGTGGGAGTCATCATCCTACCAACTGGACCAAAAGCTGCCAAGCCGTCTTCATCGTCGCCGCTGGACCATATGGATAATAATCGTCGTTCCATGTCTATTGATTCGCTAGACAGTCTCCAGGTATTCAGTGTCAAAAATTGATCGTACACGTAAATAGTGTGTTGTGTACTGTCGCTTTGGTCGACAATAAATTAACTAAGATATTACATAGCTCAATTTCTGACACTCATTTTATTGCACACAAATATAGATAATCATATGTATGTATATATATTAAATATTCGCGCCAACCTATTTAAATAAATGACCGCCAAATATTGAGCAGAACAAAACTATTACATAGGTACATATACATATGTATAGACACACACATATAAAAGCGAACATACATACATACATATGAAGTTTAGTATTTACTAACAATTTGTTATTCGCATTATAACAAATAATAATAAACAAAAACGGCAATTTTTATCATACATTGAACTATAAAATTGGTGGCTTACATATTGGTTATTTTAATAATTAAGTGTGTGTGTAAATGCAAATTATCTCCTTTCAATCTTCGCTAACCGCTAACTTGGAACATCTGTGAATACATAACTACATACGTATATATCGGCGTTTGCATATACACACATACATTTGTCGTTGCGTTCGTTCACCTCGAACCTCCCGTTGGGCTCACATAATTTTGTTGTTTCGCTTGCGCCTGAATTTAGCGCCACTTACATATCGTCACCCCGCACCCCGCATATTCTATTGCTGTCAACAAACGTAGTTACAGCAAACGTTTGTTTGATTCTCTTTTCGCTTGTTTTTTTTCTCTTGTTTGTTTGATATATATACCACTTAAGGTGCGTGTGTATATATTTTCTCAGTTGCATTGCAGGCCCCGCACCCCGCATTTTACATTGCTGCCTACAAACGTAGTTACAGTAAAAGTTTAGCTTGTTTTATCTTGGATCGCTTGGATCATTGTCGTTTGTTTGCTCACACAACGCATTGGTTGCGTGTGTGTGTGTATTAAGCAAGTTAGACTTACATAGTCAGCGTCGTTGCGAGGGTAGCTCACAAAGTTTGTGACACATTATATTTTGTTAATTTAGTAAGCCTTTTTTATTAAACATGTCTGAGTCCGAAAAAATGATTGAAAAGCCACAAATCAGCAAGACAAGTGCAAAATTATCACTATGCTTGCAAAGATTTGACAGGGTCCGTGCTGATATTGCTCGTATGCAAACAGCAATTAAAGCAAAAACCATCTCGACTAATAAAACAGAGATAGCGTGCCGATTAGAGCTTTTAGAAGGATACATAGGAAAGGCAATGGATTTACAGGCTGAGATAGATAATTTAAGCCCTCTTAATGATTCTAGAGGTTCATTAGAGGATTTGTGTGTCGTCACAAGGGCATTATACATAAATGCATCCAAGCCAACATCAGAGCCTAGACCTGAGCATAATTGCTCCGTAGTTTCAAGCCAGCGTTCTCAGTTACCGAAAATGCGTTTGCCAAAATTTAGTGGCAAACATTCAGAGTACAAAAATTTTATGTGCCTGTTTGAAAGTTTAGTCGATGATGACAATTCCTTGTCAAACGTCGAAAAGTTCAATCATCTAGTCTCGTGTTTGTCAGATGAAGCATTGGGGGTAGTTAAGCCGTATCAATTAACGGATTGTAACTACCCAAAGGCCCTCGCTAGTCTCAAAGCAGTGTATGACAACAAATGTCTTATATTCTTTGAGACAGTTTCACAATTGTTTGACATACCTAGCATGACAAAACCATCTGCATCGAGTTTGAGATCGATCATAGATACGGTGTCTGCTATTTATTCTTCGTTGTCGTCATTAGGAAACGACAAAGACATTGCTAATGCAATGATAATTCACATGGTCATGGCAAAGGTAGACCATGTTACCAAATCTCGTTTCGAAGAGCAGCTTGACTATGATACGCTGCCGTCTTGGGAAGATTGTGCTGGACAACTGAATAAACGGTATCAGTATTTGTCTGCAGAAGAGTCAACGCGGGACAAAACAAAGTCGCGAGTTGACGCTAAGAAGCCCCATCAGTCTAAATCGTCCTTTGCTTGTGCTGATGGAGGACGTTCATCATCGTCTGTGTGCGTTTTTTGCAAGGCAGAAACGCACAATATTTATTCGTGTCCATCGTTTGCTGCAATCTCAGTTATGCAGCGTTTTGAATTTGTCAAAACACAAAAGCTCTGCCTTAATTGTTTAGTGGTGGGGCATACGGTGTCAAAGTGCAAGGCATCAAAATGTAGAATTTGTTCGAAGCCTCACCATTCCTTGCTTCACAGGTATAGTACACCTGTTCAAGGTGAGACGCCTTCTCTTCACGCGACTGCTTCAGAGGCATATTTGGGACATGTGCTCAATAATGAGCAAGTCGTTCTCGCCACAGCTGTCGTAAATGTACGGGATAGATTTGGTCAGTTGCATCCTGCCAGAGCCTTGCTCGATAGTGGTTCCCAAATAAATTTGATGTCTGAAAGCATGGCTCAAATGCTACGACTCAAGCGCGAGCCAACTTCCCTAGCTATCTCAATGGTTGGTGGTGCAACAATAGATAGCAAAAATAAGATATGTGCTTCTATTGAGTCGCGCATAAATTCTCACAACTTTTCTGCTGACTGTTGGGTATTGAAATCCATTTCAACAACACAGCCTGCACATTCAATGGGTATTTCAAATTGGAAAATTCCCAAAAATATAAAGCTTGCAGATCCAGAATTCTATAGGCCAGCTAAAGTTGACATTCTTTTGGGAGCAGAATTGTTCTACGAATTATTGTGCGTTGGGCAAATAAAATTAGGTTCTGAACTTCCTACAATGCAAAAAACGCTGCTAGGATGGATAGTAGCAGGCAAATGTACTGAGCAAGTACCTATGCGCCAGTTCAGTGGGTGTTTAATGGCCCAATCTAATTGTTCTCTCGACTCGTTAGTCAACCGTTTCTGGGAATTGGATCAATGTCCGTTCGAGTCGAAGGCTGTTCGCCAAACAGCTGAACAACAGGCTTGTGAACTGTTCTTTGAGAAAACTGTAAAACAGTTATCTTCTGGTCGCTTCCAGGTGGATCTCCCTTTCAAGACCGATCCAAAAGTTCTTGGCCTGTCCTTTCAAACTGCTGAAAGGCGTTTATTGCAACTTGAGCGTAAAATATCAAAGGATGCAGTTCTTAAAACTATGTACCATGACTTCATGAAAGAGTATTTAGATTTGGGACACATGTCCATTTTGAAGTCAACTCCTCTAGAACAGCATTATTATATTCCTCATCAATGCGTTCTTAGGCCTGAAAGTTCCTCCACCAAGCTTCGTGTAGTTTTCGACGCTTCTAGTAAGACGTCAACAGCTGTTTCACTGAACGAAACACTGATGGTGGGGCCGACAATTCAGAGGGAGCTATATTCAATCCTGATTCATTTTCGGTTGAATAAGTATGCCGTAACTGCTGACATTTCAAAAATGTATAGGCAGATAAATGTCTCTGAAAAAGACAGAAATTTCCAACTTATTCTGTGGAGAGAAAATACTTCACAAAATATTCAGGCATACCGACTTAATACAGTCACATACGGTACAGCTTCTGCACCTTTTCTGGCGATACGCTGCTTGTTTGAACTAGCCAACATGCACGCACAATCACATCCTATTGGATCAGATGTGATTAAGAAGTGCTTTTATGTTGATGATATGTTGGCAGGGGCAGATAGTATACAAGAACTTAACACTATTTGCAATGAAGTTCAAAAGATATTGGAATCAGGATGTTTTCCACTTGCCAAGTGGGCAACCAACTGTAGTGATCTGTCGTTCAAAACAAAGGGTAGCGAAGAAGTGACTCTTAAAATTGATGACCAGAGTTCCGTAAAAACTCTTGGGATGCGCTGGGCACCTCAAGGAGATATATTTAAATATCATCTCGATGTGGACAGTTTTGCTTTGGCTAAGCCAACGAAACGCAACATATTGTCTGCAGCTTCTCGCTTATTTGACCCTCTTGGTTTGCTGTGTCCTATTGTTACCAAGGCCAAAATGTTGTTGCAGGAGTTGTGGAGACTGAAAATAGACTGGGATGAAGCCATCCCAATGAGTCTTCACACTACATGGAATAAATTTACCATGACATTGCGCGATTTACATAAAATCCGCATCCCCCGGTACGTATGTCTAAATACGTATCAAAGGGTTCAAATACATGGCTTTGCCGATGCATCCAGTCATGCATATGGTTGTTGCATATACGTTCGAACTTGCAACAACCGAGACGTTGGCATTACATTGCTGACTGCAAAGTCTAGGGTAGCTCCACTAAACGTGAAAACAATACCCCGACTAGAGCTATGTGCAGCGCTCTTGCTGGCCAAGCTCTGGCACCAAATTGCGACAACCTTATCAAAATTTAATATAGAAAGTTTGAATTTCTGGTCGGATTCACAGATTGTGCTGTATTGGTTGCAACGCGATTCTGGCACATTGGGCACATTTGTGGCAAATAGAGTTGCAGAAATTCAGGAGTTGTCGAAAGGTTTTATGTGGCGTCACGTTCCAACAGATGCTAATCCGGCGGATTTAGTATCGAGAGGAACCGACATAGACGAGATTGTTAGCTCGTTATGGTTCGATGGGCCAAGTTTCTTGAAACTGGAGGAAGACCAATGGCCTCAGCTTCACCTGGTTGAAATAGCGCCGGAAATCAAATCTTCCGAAGACAAAAAAAGTGCTGTTTTATGTACTTTGGCAGAAGCTGAGCCAAATGGTTTTGTTGAGCTAATTAATCGTCACTCCAACTTTCCAAAGTTGATTCGCATAATGGCTTATGTGCTTCGATTCTGTTACAAAGGGCTCAAATCAGACTCTCTCGTGGTGTCGGCATCAGAAAGAAATATTTCATTTCTTAAACTGATCGCCATAGTACAAAGCACATCGTTCAAAAGCGAATTGAAATTATTGAGACAATCAGTAGTTCTAGCACCAATGTTGCAATCGCTGAATCCATTTATTGATATATTTGACAAAAATGGAATACAATTCGAACTCATTCGAGTAGGAGGACGTTTGTTACACGGGCCCCTCTCGTATGACGCTAAATTTCCGCTTTTAATGACAAAGAAGTCAGGATTTATTCAACTATTTGTCAGTTATTTGCATCGTAGGCACTACCATGCTGGCCCAAAAGTTCTAGTTGGACTTTTGAGGCAGCAAATTTGGGTAGTAAATGCTCGAAGCTTGTGCACTGCAGTTGTTCGGAACTGCATACACTGCTTCCGATACAAACCAAAATTGTTGGGGCAACTAATGGGAAATTTGCCTGCTGATCGTCTTCGAGAAGGTCGGCCGTTTCGAGTATGTGGAGTAGACTTCTGCGGGCCGTTCAATGTTAGCTATAGAATCAGGGGTAGACCACCTGTAAAAATGTATGTTGCCGTTTTTGTTTGTTTTGCCTCAAAGGCGGTTCATTTAGATCTGGTAACCAATCTATCAACTGATGCTTTTTTGAACGTTTTTAAAAGGTTCATCGGGAGACGCGGATTACCGGAGACGATATTCAGCGACAACGCGACGAATTTCGTTGGAGCGAGCAACGTGTTGAGGGAGCTGCAGACGGCGTTCCACAACAACGAGGCGAGGCTGGTGAACTTCGCAGCGGAGAGAGGAGTGCAGTGGAGGTTCATTCCCCCCCCGCCCCGCACTTCGGAGGACTGTGGGAAGCCGCAGTGAAGTCTGCCAAGCACAGGCTTCTGCGAGGAGCGAGCAACGCCAACCTGACGCAGGACGAGTTGAGCACACATCTGGTGGACGTCGAGGCGCTGCTCAACTCCAGGCCGTTGCTCGTCGACAGCAGCGATCCCAGCGATGGAGAGGTGCTGACGCCAGGCCACCTACTCATCGGTCAGCCTTTGTTGGCGCTGCCTTTAGGATCCGATCCAGACGAGAGCAGCAGGAAACCAGGACGAGGATATTTGAGGCTGTGGCAGCAGTTGTCGGCGCTCAAACTGCACTTTTGGCGCAAGTGGTCCAAGGACTACCTGCTCAGCCTCCAGCAGCGCACTCAATGGGCCAAAGGCGAGCACAATCTCGAGGAAGGAGCGGTCGTGCTAGTGCACGACGACAACACGCCCCCTCAGCAGTGGATAACCGGGCGCGTAACGCGCACAATTCGAGGGGAGGACGGCAAGGTTCGAGTGGCAGAGGTGAAAACCGCAACAGGCGTCATTAAGCGCCCTATACATAAGCTGGCTCTACTCCCAATAATTGAAAACCGGAGCTCTTCAACGGGGCCGGAATGTTAGAGCAGCATAGTTTTGTTTAGTTTTATTATTAGTGTTAATATAGATATTACTTTAATGAAATTATTATTATTGAATATTAATGTGAAATTGATATTGAAGTCATAGGCTAGCATAAAGTAAGAGAAAATTGTGGAATTGAAATGTAGTTACGCTCTCTTTATAATGCTCTCTTAAGCCCTTGACGATCGGCAAATGCCGACGGTGAATTCGAGGAGTGTGGTCGGATTGTGGCCCACTCTCGCTAATGAAAAAAGCATTCGTTGTTAAGCAATCGTAGAAGCCAGCAGCAGCAATAAATCGCCAATTAATGAAATATTAATCAAGCCACCGCGTCCTTTTTATTTGTAAATATTTCGCTCTCTAAAAAACCTTAGAGATTTTTCAATACTTATTCTATGATTATGCTATTAACAGATTATGCTAATTATATTAATGTTATTTACAGGTTATGCTAATACAGTTTATGTTATTTACAGATTATGCTAATACAGTTTATGTTACTTATAACTTACTTAATCTACTACAACTCGGACTATCCTGACTTGAGTGCTCCTGAACTCTAACTTCTGTGTCTTTTCCTTTTGTGTTTCCTAGCCAAGGCTTCATATTTGCCGCTGCCCAAACCCCTTTATAAGGGTCTCTAGATTGCTGAAACCCATCGGTATCTTCTATGACATATCTATCATTTCTCAAGACTTTGGCTACCTTATATGGCCCTTTGTACTTTGGAACCAGCTTTTTACAAATCCCTACATGCGTGTTAAAGTCCTTTATCATCACAAGAGCTTCCTCATTATATTTCTGAGCTTCTTTTCTTTTTGTATCTGCTATCATTTTATTATACTCCTGCGCTTTTATTTGACAATCAGCAGCTTCTTTCCTAATCCTCTCCATATCTCTAGCATCCTCATTTTCCAGTAGCTTGTCTAACTCTTCTTTAAATATATCAGATTCCCTAGCCCTCTGTGCCACTCCAAATAACATTATACTCGGTCTTTGCTTATTTGATCTTTTTACTGTATTATTTAAGCTATGTTCGACTTTTTCTAACACTACGTCCCAATGCCATCCTTTATCCGAATCTACTAACTTTGCAATCATAGGTCCTAGAATTCGATTAACCCTTTCTACTTGGCCATCGGCCTGGGGTGACCCTGTCGCAATTTTCACGTGCTTTATTTCATTTTCTTTTACAAATTCTTCAAACTCGTTCGAAGTAAAACAACTCCCTCTATCCGAAATAATACATCTTGGAATACAGTATGATCGACAATAATCAACAAGTGCTTTTATTGCTTCCTTAGTACTTGTTGTTTTTGTTGGATACAGACGAACAAATTTCGTACATCCATCTATAACTACGAGAATATGTTTGTTTGCTCTACCTTTGTCAACTGGCCCATAGTGATCAATATGGATCACTTCAAACGGTTCAGTCTCCTTTGGAATGCTGTGTATGAATCCTTCTTCTTTTCCACTTGTGGCTGAATAAGCTATGCATTTCAAACAATTTCCTACATGACGTTTCGCTTTTTCTTTCAAGTTGAAAACCCAATAACTCTTCAAAATAATATCTACCATTTTATCCACCCCAATATGACCTAACTCATCGTGATATTTATACAACACATGTTCCTCCATAGCCTCTGGTACTACGAATAAAAGCCTTCCATCACTTTTTTTCTTATAGATCACTCCATTCCTCATTTCATACCGTTTGTTCTCCGATTTCTGTAAAACTTCCCGCAATTCTTCTAGTTTTGGATCTTTGTTTTGACAAATTATTAAACTTTCCTCAAACATATTTGTATCTATTGTTAATATTTCTAAACTTCTGCTAAGTGCATCTACATGTTGCATTCTTTTGCCTGGTCTATGTTCCGGCGCAAAATCATAACTTTGTAGGTCTATTATCCATCTTTCAATTGCAGGGCTCATTGCCTTTTTATTGATCGCCAATGATAATGCATTGCAATCCGTTACTAACTTAAAATGAATACCCTGTAAATATATTCTGAAACGCCGAAGTGCGTTTATAATAGCTAGCAGTTCTAGTTTAAAACTTTCATATCTTGACTCAACTTCAGATGTTCTCTTTGAATAATAAAATATAGGGTGAAATTTCCCATCATCTTTCCGTTGCATAAGAATTGCTCCAAATTCTTTCGAACTGGCATCACAATGTAATTCGGTCTCATCATTATGATTATACAACGCCAGTATTGGGCCCTGCAACAAATTCTGTTTTAATGCTTCAAAGCATTCTAATTCTGCCGATCCAAAACTAAATTTCTTGTCCTTTCTTACTAAGTCGTAAAGT
>JAEIFI010000727.1:0-24749 GCA_018901815.1 Zaprionus lachaisei | reverse complement strand
TCAGAGAAAATTATCTGGCTGCTGTTCTAGAGGAGTTGACTTAGGAATGGACGTGTGTCCCAATTCTAAATATTCTTTCATGAAGTAGTCATGGTATATGTTTTTAAGAACTGCATCCTTTGATAATTTACGCTCAAGTTTCAAAAAAACTAACTAACTAACAAGTCGAGAGAACAATTAGTTTGGGCCATTTAACAATGCCTAGGCACTTGTCCAGTAAATTTTCCTGCTACTATCCATCCTAGCAGAGTTTTTTGCATTATGGGAAGTTCAGAACCTAGAACCTGGCCTATTTAATTTTGGGTAGTTTCCAATTTGAAATACCCATGGAATGGGCAGGCTGTGATGTTGAAATGGATTTCAATACCCAACATTCTGCCGAAAAGTTGTTAGAATTTATGCGCGACTGAATAGAAGCACATATCTTATTTTTGCTATCTATTGTTGCACCACCAACCATCGAGATAGCTAAAGATGTTGGTTCCCGCTTGAGCCGTAACGTCTGGGCCATACTCTCAGACATCAAATTGATTTGGGAGCCACTATCAAATAAGGCTCGTGCAGGATGCAACTGACAAAAACATCAAAACAATTTCGATATACAGCTCTTTCATAGAGTAATTACACATTATGAATTATTACTTAATAGGATTTTATTATTTAAAGGTTAACTAGCGAACAGTTAATTCAAATAAACTGGCCAGTCATTATATTTCGTTTTTTCTAGCTCACGGCTTACATAACAACATAACCGGCCAACACCTATAACACACAGTTAACATTAAACCGGCCAAATAACTTAACACTTCCGATCACCGTCGAGGTCTCGACTTAGCCCTCACTGGCTCGACCTGTGGCATCTTTATCACCACATCGATCACTTACAAGATCGCAGCCCTCACTGGCTTGATCTGTAACACTTTCATTACGATCACCTTGATTATTTTCGAACTCTGTGGTAATCTCGGTCTCAGGCATTTTGCGCAAATATTCATGGGAATATTTATATGTGCGATTATTATTCAAAACTTTAAGTTTATATCGATCACCCTGTAATGTTTCAACTACCAATAATGGACCTCTAAATTTGGCACCTAATTTAGTTTGATCACGCTCTTCATTCTTTAGTAATACGTAGTCCCCGGCTTTATGTATAACAACAGTTGCTTTATTTCTATCAAATCTAATTTTATCGTAATTGGCATTCTTTTCTATATTACGTTTTGCTATTTCTCTTACTTGAGGGACATCAACATTAATTACTTTTTCCACAGCAGGTACAAGACCAAATGGTCTCGATTCTTCACCAATCAGTAACTCTAATGCGCTAACTTTAGTCACTCTATTATGCGTACAATTAAGAGCCAATTGAACCTCGCCAAAAGCGTCCTGCCAAGACCCCTGTATTTTATGTAAATCTCGCAATGTCATGGTAAACTTATTCCATGTTGTGTGAAGACTCTGTAGTGTACAGCCTAGTTCGTATTAATGGCTTTCAAGCTCAGGCTAAGGTGACTGATAGAAGCCTGAGACCGTGGAGTTTTGGGTCCAGATGATGTGCATTCTTGCCTTGCTCGGTCCAAGCTCGCCGGATTGGTCGGGGTTTTCCAGGCCAAACTCCCTAGTACCTACCACGTCATAAAATATAAGTGCACGGTTTAACTACCATAGTGACGATATCTACGAGAATAACAAAATCGGTGCCGACACACCTTCTCAAACGAATACTGGAATTATTTATCAGAGGGAACTAGGTGTTGGTGTCCCTCGTCTCTACCCACCCTACCATGGCAATGTATCTGGTGATATCTAGGCATTGCCGCTAATATTCAAAGAAAATAATTATTAAATTATTTCATGTTGTCTCAGCAAAGATCCATATAGACCCATAACCAATATTTAGTGATCCATCTTCAATTTTTATTTTTATGAAAATTCATTTTTTTTACAAATTTTAAATACATTTTAACGAAAATAGGCCTTCAACTGAGAATTAACACGTGGCATTTATATACTAATAAATGTTCAAACTACTGGGTAGACTCACTCATTTTCAAATTTTAATCCGCAACTCTCTCGAACGATTGGCCCATTGAACGGTCGTTGGTTAAAGTAAGCAGCTGTATTAAAGATACTCAGAACAAATTAGATATATATATGCCTACCATGTGTACATGCTCGTCCAAAATAATTAAATTAATCGGCCATAAAGTAGAGACTTATATATTAGAAAATTGCGTTACTTAAGCTAGGTTGTAATTAAAATTTAATTTAGATTTATAAGGATTTCATTTCTTTGAATTCATTTTGGTTTCCGAAGACTCAAATTTTCATATAAGAACGGTTTGAATAATCTAAATTCGTTGAAACATTTTTAATTAAATTTTTAATGCTGTTCTCGAGTTATAGAACTCATCAGCTATTCTCGTAAAAATGTATTTTCTGGTTGTGCGTATGTGTGCCTTTGGCTTAGACAGTTTTAGAAACATAGGTGACTTCCAAACTGTGCCTGAGAGAACAGTTGTACACACTTCGCGCGTTGTCTTTCTAACAAAGATGAAATTGAGTTTGAAGCCGAAAAGTGGGTGATTATGTATAATGTTGCACCAGCAGTGTACACCGCAATATCAAGGCTTATCTTATACACTGATCAGATAGTATGGAAGATTAGGTCCACAAAACAGAACCAGTGGGAAACCTTTATCGACTTATGACCTTGTCTGAACTTAACCAAGGTCGGCCGAAGTCGTTCGACAGCCAGTGGGCTCTAGATCAAGTTTAAGAAAGCGTGGCCAGGCCTTTTAGACTTCCAAAAAAAATATCGCCTTCCACACGGCTGAAAGAAAATATTCACTTTAGCAAATTGCACAAATATAGCACTTGTAATAATATCACCTTTTGGAGGAATAAAACACTACTCGCACAATTAATAGAATTAATTCGATTGCACAAATATAGCACTTGTAATAATATCACCTTTTGGAGGAATAAAACACTACTCGCACAATTAATAGAATTAATTCGATTTCTTTGGTCCGATTGCAGCGTAAGCTGTACTTGTTTTTTTTGTATTAAGACTTTTTAATTTAAATTTTTCAGACCGCAAAAACAATGCGTCTGTTTAAGAAAAGAGCCGATCAGAAAATGTGTTACAGGTAAAAGCTCTTTTTTAACTAAAAAGTTTAAAGTTGGAGTTACGGTTAAATCATACGATTAACCAAACCGCGTTGGCGAGGAAAGAGAAAAAGCTTTTTGCTGTGCTAACCCAGTTCAGTGCAAAAAGAGGGGTAATTTCGAATTTAAATTCTCTTTCGCTTTTTATATTCGAAAGCAATGGAACAAGACCTGTTCGAAGATGCATTATCTGAAGACCATTATTTTTTTTAGGCCATGGATTTTAAAAAAGGGCGTGGATCATCGTGATGCAGCCGGCAAACGTTCGGCTGACATCAACTACAAGGACCTGCTGGGGGCAAAGGATGACGAAGCAGTGCGGAGGAACCCTTTCCGTAAGAAGGACAAGACAGGAGACAGGAGGACAAGGGAGGCTTGTCGTCCACCCGCCCAGGGAGAGCCCTCCGCTGGGTCGACCCGGAAGCGCCGTCGACATCGGCCGAAGCCGCCGAGAGAAGCGCTAACATTTTGCCCACGCTGTCACCCCCATGTCAGCTCGAGGAGTGGGAGGTGAACCTCCAGTTCTCCCTGGAAGAGGTCGCCGGGATGTTGGACCCCGAGGAGGAGATCGCCAACGCCCTTTTTGCGCCCCGCGAAGACTGGGTCGAAGACCCACCCTCGTGGCGAGTGACCACGCCCGGGCGCCGGCTGCCCGACCTAGTGGTGGACCACGTGCAGGCCCAACTAAAGGAAGGCGTCCGCCGACGCGTGAGATTGATTGTCCTACACCTGGACGGAGCCACGTTCCACATGACGTTGACACTCGGGGGAAGGATTTTTATATCTTTCCATTCGTATAGTAAGGGGGGGTGTGAGGGCCCAAACAGAGCCCCACATTTCTTTGTATATTTTTTATCTTTTTTCTATTTTTAGTATGTAATTCTATAATTAATTTTACTTCCTTACTTTTAGAGTAAGTGGCTGTAAGTTTACTAAGTATTACACTTCTCCCAATGAAGGGAACTTTTTCAGTTAAACAAAAAGGTTGTGTTTAAGTTACGAGGTAGTCGAAACTACCGCAAAGAATAGGCCTAACAAATACATGGTATAGGCTCGCTCACCGAACCTTCCGCGCAGCAGCACAAGAGAGAGCAGCAGCCGAACGAGCGCGACAGCGATAGCCGAATATCGAGAGAGCGCTGCAGCTACAGCCGAACTCAAGCCAAAACGTATGTGAGACAGGACAGCCGCGGGCAGCGGAGAGGGGAGGAAGCTACGATGCACTTGCGTCGCCGCAAAGTGTGTGGTCGGCTTAAGCTCTGCGACTGCGCTGCCCAAAATCTAACGCCGGCATTTGAGAGGCTGGGTGAAATTTTGGCGCGAGGGAGATGCTTAATGAAGTGGTGACGCTGGAAACTGACGGGCGCAAAATCGCGACACAAATAAAAGCAGTGACGCTAAAAAACTGACGGTCGAAAACAAAGTCGCGACCAAGGAAGAGTGACCGCGAGTGTTAAAAAACCAATCCCCACAAGGAGGACAGCAGAGGATCAGGAGGAAACCCAGGAGGACGCGTAGAACAAGGTGAGCGAGCCACTTGTTGGCCGACTTATTAGGCAGGGCCCGTTAACGGACAAGACAGTGTAACGGTGCATAGGTAGGGCAAGGGCAGGCAGAAGTGGAAAGAATAAAACAGAACAGCCGTAAGTCGGTAATCTTGGTAGTCCGTGGTCAATACCCGGCTCCGAGATCAACCGAGAAGCGGAGGCGATCACTAGCCGCACGTCGGTAGCTCCTGCGCGTTCTCGTCAACACAGCGAACGCACGTCATACGGCAGAACCCAGCCGGCCACGCCGTCTGGTAGATCACCATGTGTTCATATTTGTGGTGACACCCATATCAGAAGGCCACTTTTCCTGCTTTCGTCTCGGGTCTCAGCAAATTACAATTATCCTGCAAAGGGTCTCTGGCGCGACTGAGCTCACCTCAGCCCGAGACACTACCTTACACATTTATTAATTATTTATTATTTTATTTTATTTTTTTATTTATTTTATTCTAATAATATTCGGGCGGCGATTAAAATTTTTTTACGGTATAATATGATCATCCATGGTCTTATACTGTCAGCACCTGACAGAACTCGGCATATTATGTGATTGGTTAAGTACATCTTCCACTAAGCCAGAGAGTACCCAAAGCTTCCATGAAAAATCTTCTTGACTCGCGTCACCAGATGCGAATTGAGTCCTCTTATACACATATTTGTCAAAGACTTTTAAATCAGGTGTTTTGGACTGATTTGATTAAATCTTTCCAATAAGAGATTGATATTCAGGCGAATTCAATTCTTTTGATTCTAAATCAATTGTTGGACCTTCTTTAAAAAGGGTTATGAATTCAATTGTAGGTTCATCTCTACGTGACAAGGTGTCAGCCACAACATTTTGCGAACCGCTTCTATGTAAAATGTCAACAGTAAATGATCGTAACTTCATCGACCATCTGTCTAATTTGCCAGATAAATCTTTTTGTCGCATGAGCCATTGAAGAGACGCATGATCAGTTATGACGAGGAATTCCTGTCCTTCAATATAAGAACGAAAGTTATTTATACCTTTTATAAACGGTAAGCATTCCAGCTCCGTAACTGAATAGTTAAGCTGTGCTTTAGATAATTTTTCGGATATATACGCTATTGGTAATTCGACTCCGTCTCGTAGGTACTAGCGTCACAAAGTAAGACAAATGGTTCAAAAATGTAGGAGTTATTAGAATGGGTGCGACTGTTTAACAGGATTTCAATTTTTAGAAAGATTCCTGGGTAGGCTCGTTCCATTTAAAACCTTTTTCTGTTTTAACAATTCGGTCAGGCCAAAACTAACTGTGGCGAATTATCCATAAACCCAATCCCGCTAAATGCAATTGCTTAATGGTGGTTGGAACTGGAAAGTCGGTTATGGCTTTTATTTTATCTGGGTTGGTTTTTATTTGTCTGTTGCATATTGTAAACCCGAGATATGAAATTTCCTTCATGCAAAAATTTGATTTACCAACATTAATGGTTAGGTTAGCCTTTCTCAAGCATATGGCGATTTCCTGAAGAAGAACTAAATGCGAATTAAAATCATCAGATAGAACCAGGAGATCGTCAAGATAAACGAATACACGTGTTCTTAGATGGGGTGGAATGATTGTATCCATCAAGCGACATAGAGTTTGAGCAGTATTACATAAACCGACTGTTCGGTATAGTAAAAGCCGTATATTGTCGTGATTTCTCCTCGAAGGTTATCTGCCAGTACGCATGTTTCATATATAGACCGGTGATGAAACACCTTCACGTTTCATCTACTTAAAATGCCGTCGATATGAGGGAGTGGATATGCATCACGTCTTGTAACTTTATTCACCTCTCTCGAATCGAGACATAGACGATATTTTTCGCCTTTCTTCACCAAGACACAATTACTACTCCACGGGCTAGTGGACTCTTCTATGACGTCGAGTGCCAGCATATTATCAACCTCAGCGAACATTATTTTTTCAATGGCTGGGGAAACAGGCCAATGACGCTGTTTAACGGGCCATGCTGTACCTACGTCGATGGTATGGGTTGTCAATCTGGTTCTCCCTAAACCTTCTGCAGCAAAAGATGGGAATGTTGCCATTTGTTGGGAATGCATCTGGCAACCCTATTTGTTAATGCACTTTGGTCATACTGATCCGAGCGTCAGTGTGGTAAGAAAGTTTTTGCCGGTCTGTGTACAACAGGCGCGTCGTCAATTAAATGTAAAACCAACAATCACAAATAAACTTTGTACATCCGCTTTAAATAAAACCTAAATAACCAACAGGTTATGGGCCCAGTACGCTTCCACTGCGCGGGTGTACAAAAGTGTCTTATTTAATTGCAACAGATTGTAATTGTGCTTGTGTAGCTCAATTGCACAAAGTCGTGTGCAAGAATTGCGATCAGTGGTGAAATTAAATTGTTTACCAAGAACAAATGTGTGTGAATGTCACCTAAGTGGAGCCAGAGTGATCGCATACGCGTCGATTTCAAAAGTAAGAACATTATTAAAAAAAAAAATGAGTGTTAACAATGTGCGACACGAGCCTTTGGGCAAAGACAATTTTGATACTTGGAAAATACAAATCCAAGCGCTGCTATTAAAAATGACAATTGGAAATATGTTAATGGAATATGTGCCACGTCAAACGCTGTATGGAGAAAGCTACACGATGTTTACCAATCTAAGGGGCCAGCTCGCAAAGCATCCCTATTGAAGTCGCTAATTTTGTTAAAATTAGGCAATGGTGGTGATATGAGAAATCACATAGATAAGTTTTTCGATATCGTCGATAAACTAAATGAAGTAGAGTTGGTAAATATAAATGATTTGTTATCCATACTGTTGTTGTATAGCATTCCTGAAGAATATGAACCGTTTCGTGTAGCGATCGAAACTCAAGACACCTTATTGACGCCAGAAGCACTTAAGATCAAGTTGCTTCACGAATATGAAGCCCGAAAAAGGAATAGTAGTGAGCCTACTCCTGGAGCGCTTTTTGTAAACAAGATGTATAAAACCAATAAGGAAAAGGAAAGGAAAACTGAACAAAAGTTCAAGTACAGGTGCTATGAGTGCGGAAATGTTGGACATAAAGCAGCGGAGTGTAAATCAAAAGATCAAGACAGTAACAATAAGGTCGAGCATGAAGGCAGAAATAGCAAACTCTGTCAGTAGTGAGCAGAAAGCCTCGATGTATATCAATTGTACTTTAACAGCGCATACTTGAACGGAGACATTGACTTTACACCAGCGTTCCAACAGAGTTTCGCCAAATATTGCCATCCAAAGAGAAGCAAAAGTATGGTCAAGGGAATGTATGCAGGCTGAACAAGGCTTTATATGGGTTAAAGCAGAGTGGACGGCAATGGTATAGAAAGTTGGACAGCAAATTGAAGGACTTGGGTCTACGAACACTTTCGGCTGATAAATGTATTTATCTAAAGAAAGAGGGAGACAGGATCATCATCGTGGCATTGTATGTGGATGACCTGATCGTTGCTGCAAATGACGAGTATATGGTAGTTCTTCTAAGTCCGAGTTGTCAAGAAGTTTTGACATGAAAGACCTTGGGAAGCTATCTTATTGTTTGGGAATCGAGTTCTCGCAAAACAAAGAAGATAAGAGTTTTTCGATGTGTCAGTCGAAATACATCAAGGATGTTTTGAAGCAATTCAACATGGAGGATTGCAAGCCAGCAAACACACCAATGAACGTGAATGAAAGGATATCAGTCGAGATGTGCCCGCAAACTGAAGAAGAGCAAGCTGAGTTATCAAAAATGCCGTATCAAAGTTTGGTTGGAGCCTTGATGTGGCTGGCAGTGTCTACACGTCTGGATATTGCACACGTCGTTAGTGTCCTGAGCCAATACAACAAGTCCTACGGCAAGCAACACTGGGTTGCAGCTAAGAGGTTATTGCGTTACTTGAAGGGTACTCCAAACCATGGATTATTTTTCACGCGAACTGGTGAACAGTTGGTCGGCTATGCAGATGCCGACTGGGCAGAAAAATTCTGATGATCGCAGGTCTTTTACAGGGTTTGCATTTAAGATGTCCGATGCGGCGGTATCCTGGGAATGTCGCAAGCAACGAACTCTTGCGTTGTCGAGTACGGAAGCAGAATATATGGCGTTATCTGAATCGTCCAAAGAAGCCGTCCACCTTCGAAGTTTTCTGCAAGAGATTATGAGGCAACTGGGCACCACCACAATCTACAACGACAAACAGGGAGCTGGTCAGCTCACAAGGAATCCGATATTCCATAAACGGACGAAGCACATTGACATCCGTTACCATTTTGTGCGAGAACTCGTCGAGAAGGATGACATCAATTTGAAATACATCCCAACAGACAAGATGCCGGCGGATGTATTAACCAAGGGTCTGGCGAAGCCAAAACACGTCTCATGCATTCAAACGTTGGGTATAAGACAAATCCATAAGTAAAGTGCCATCTGAGGGGAAGTGTTGGGAATGCATCTGGCAACCCTATTTCTTAATGCCCTTTGGTCATACTGATCCGAGCGTCAGTGTGGTAAGAAAGCTTTTGCCGGTCTGTGTACAACGACAGTGCGCGCGTCGTCAATTAAATGTAAAACCAACAATCACAAATAAACTTTGTACATCCGCTTTCAATAAAACCTAAATAACCAACACCATTACAGTTTTGAGGCGTTATTTTGGCTCAGGTGGTAAAATATGTAATTTAGGAGTATCCTCAATTTCTTCGGAAGTTCCTATATCTAATTCGGAAATTAGGGGGAATCCGAAATTGTATTAACCAAACCAGCTTTCTTCCAGAAATCCATTCCTAGTATAATATTTTGTTTAATTCCTGAGATTATAAATATTTCCAATTCAAAAATTTTATTATTATATTTAATTGGTGTTGCTATTTTTATACCCTTCGACCATTGAAAATGGTCAAAAAAGGGTATACTAACTTTGTGCAAATGTATCTAACAGGCAGAAGGAGGCATGGGAGACCCCATAAAGTATATATATTCTTGCTCAGGATCACAAGCCGAGTCCATTAAGCCATGTCTGTCTGTCTGTCCGTCTGTCTGTCCGTCTGTCTGTGTGAACACACAGATCTCAGCACTATAAGTACTATAAGGTGATCAAATTTATTTCAAATGTTAGGTGCAACGCCCACCGCAAATCAATAATTTAATTTTTGAACTTAATTTTTAAGCGCTGTATAAAAGACTCAACTTTGTGACTTTAATATTTACTAAGCTGAATAAAATATCTACATATTCTCGAAATTGCAATCCGATCGGACAATAAACACAGAAGTTATTTAAGAAAGTATGTGCATAAAACCAAGTGCTTGTATCAGCTAACAAGGAAGGCGGGCGAGAGCAAAGCGCGAGCGCCATATATCGGCAATAATTTAAAAGCATGCGCATTTGTACTCTCTCGAACGATTGGCCCATTGAACGGTCGTTGGTTAAAGTAAGCAGCTATATTAAAGATACTCAGAACAAATTAGATATATATATGCCTACCATGTGTACATGCTCGTCCAAAATAATTAAATTAATCGGCCATAAAGTAGAGACTTATATATTAGAAAATTACGTTACTTAAGCTAGGTTGTAATTAAAATTTAATTTAGATTTATAAGGATTTCATTTCTTTGAATTCATTTTGGTTTCCGAAGACTCAAATTTTCATATAAGGAACGGTTTGAATAATCTAAATTCGTTGAAACATTTTTAATTAAATTTTTAATGCTGTTCTCGAGTCATAGAACTCATCAGCTATTCTCGTAAAAATGTATTTTCTGGTTGTGCGTGTGTGTGCCTTTAGCTTAGACAGTTTTAGAAACATATGTGACTTCCAAACTGGTGCCTGAGAGAACAGTTGTACACACTTCGCGCGTTGTCCTTCTAACAAAGATGAAATTGAGTTTGAAGCTGAAAAGTGGGTGATTATGTATAATGTTGCACCAGCAGTGTACACCGCAATATCAAGGCTTATCTTATACACTGATCAGATAGTATGGAAGATTAGGTCCACAAAACAGAACCAGTGGGAAACCTTTATCGACTTATGACCTTGTCTGAACTTAACCAAGGTCGGCCGAAGTCGTTCGACAGCCAGTGGGCTCTAGATCAAGTTTAAGAAAGCGTGGCCAGGCCTTTTAGACTTCCAAAAAAAATATCGCCTTCCACACGGCTGAAAGAAAATATTCACTTTAGCAAATTGCACAAATATAGAATTTGTAATAATATCACCTTTTGGAGGAATAAAACACTATTGGCACAATTAATGGAATTAATCCGATTTCTTTGGTCGCAGCTATAAAATTGTTGGTGATATAACAAGATTCCGATTGCAGCGTAAGTTGTAGTTGTGTTTTTTGTAGTAAGACTTTTTAATTTAAATTTTTCAGACCGCAAAAACCATGCGTATGTTTAAGAAAAGAGCCGATCAGAAAATGTGTTATAGATAAGGTAAAAGCTCTTTTTATAACTTCTAAAAAAAGCTTTAAGTTGGAGTTACGGTTAAATAATACGATTAACCAAACCGCGTTGGCGAGGAAAGAGAAAAGCTGTGCTAACCCCGTTCATTGCAAAAAGAGGGGTAATTTCGAATATAAATTCTCTTTCGCTTTTTATATTCGAAAGCATTCTGCTTGGGATACTACAGCTCATTGAAATGGCTTTATCCCAGTCTATTTTCAGTCTCCACAACTCCTGCAACAACATTTTGGCTTTGGTATCAATTTTACACAGCAAACCAAGAGGATCACACAAATGCGAAGCTGCAGACAATATGTTGCGTTTCGTTGGCTTAACCGAAGAAACACTGTCCACATCGAGATTATATTTAAATATATCCTCTTGAGGTGCCCAGCGCATCCCAATCAATTTTGAAAGTCATTTCGTCACTAGCTTTTATTTTGAAAGACAGATCACTACAGTTGGTTACCCACTTGGCAAGTGGAAAACTTCCTGATTTCAAATTTTTTTTAACTTCATTGCAAATAGTGTTAAGTTCTTTTACACTATCTGCACCTGCTAACATATCATCAACATAAAAGCACTTCTTAATCACATCTGATCCAATAGGATGTGATTGTGAGTGCATGTTGACCAGATCAAACAAACAGCGTATCGCCAGAAAAGTGCAGAAGCTGTACCGTATGTGACTGTATTAAGTCAGTATGCCTGAATATTTTGTGAAGTATTTTCTCTCCACAGAATAAGTTGGAAATTTCTGTCTTTTTTCAGAGAAAATTATCTGGCTATACATTTTTGAAGTGTCAGCAGTTACGGCAACAGGGTTGAATATAGCTCCCTGTGAATTGTCGGCCCCACCATCAATGTTTCGTTAAGTGAAACAGCTGTTGACGTCTTACCAGAAGCGTCGAAACTACACGAAGCTTGGTGGAGGAACTTTCAGGCTTAAGAACGCATTGATGAGGAATAAAATAATGCTGTTCTAGAGGAGTTGACTTAGGAATGGACGTGTTAGGAATGGACGTGTATCTCAATTCTAAATATTCTTTCATGAAGTAGTCATGGTATATGTTTTTAAGAACTGCATCCTTTGATAATTTACGCTCAATTTGAAAAAAAAAAACTATTTGCAGCAGTTTGAAAGGACTATCCAAGAATTTTTGGATCGACTCGATAGGAGATTGATACATTTCCCAGAAAAGGTTAACTAACGAGTCGAGAGAACAATTAGTTTGGGCCATTAAACATCCACTGAACTGATGCCTAGGCACTTGTCCAGTACATTTGCCTGCTACTATCCATCCTAGCAGCGTTTTTTGCATTATAGGAAGTTCAGAACCTAGTTTTATTTGACCAACGCACAATAATTCGTAAAACAATTCTCCTCCCAAAAAGAATTTCCACCTTAGCTGGCCTATTTAATTTTGGGTCTGCCAGCTTTATATTTTTGGGTATTTTCCAATTTGAAATACCCATGGAAAGGGCAGGCTGTATTGTTGAAATGGATTTCAATACCCAACATTCTGCCGAAAATATCTATTGTTGCACCACCAACCATCGAGATAGCTAAAGATGTTGGCTCCCGCTTGAGCCGAAACATCTGGGCCATACTCTCAGACATCAAATTGATTTGGGAGCCACTATCAAATAAGGCTAGTGCAGGATGCAACTGACCAAGTCTGTCTTTTACATTAACATCAGCTGTGACGAGAAAAATTTGTTCATTGTTTGTTTCATGCCCCAAATACGCGTCTGAAATAGTCGCTTGAAGTGTGGATACCTCACCTTGAGCAGAAGTAGTATACCTGAGAAGCAACGAATGGTGAGGCGGCTTCGAGCAAATTCGACATTTTGATGCCTTACATTTTGACACTATATCCCCACAACCAAACAATTTAGACACAGCTTTTATGTTTTGACGAATTCAAAACGCTGCACAGCTGATATTGCAGCAAACGATGGACACGAATCAATATTGTGCGTTATTGACTTGCAAAAGACGCAAACAGATGATGTACCCCCTCCATCAGCACAAGCAAAAGAGGATTTAAACTGATGGGGCTTCTTCTGCTGACAGATACTGATACCTTTTATTCAGTTGTCTAGCACAATCATCCCAAGATGGCAGCGTATCATAGTCAAGCTCTTCGAACCGAGATTTGGTAACATGATCTACCTTTGCCATAACCATGTGAATTATTATTGCACTAGCAGTGTCTTTGTCATTACCTAACGACGACAACTAGGCATAAATAGCAGACACCGAATCCATGATCGATCTGAAAATCAATGCAGATGGTTTTGTTATGCTAGGTATGTCAAACATTTGCGAAGTTGTAGCAAAAAATATAAGACATTTGTTGTCATATACTGCTTTGAGAATAGCGATAGTTACAATCCGTTAATTGGTACGGCTTAACTACCCCCAATGCTTCATCTGACAATCACGAAACTAACTGATTGAAGTTTTCAACGTTTGATAAGTAATCGTCATTATCGACTAAATATTCAAACAGACACATACAATTTTTGTACTCCGATTGTTTGCCACTAAATTTTGGCAACTGAGATCACTGGCGCGAAACTGCGGAGCAGTCATGCTCAGTTCTTGGCCCTGAAGTCGGCTTGGATGTGTTAATATACAATGCTCTTGTGACGACACACAAGTCCTCTAAGTCCTCGCCATGAGATTCCGATTACCATTAACCTTATCAAAACAATTTCGATATACAGCTCTATCATAGAGTAATTGCATTTTATGAATTATTACTTAATAGGATTTTATTATTTAAAAGTTAACTAGCGCACAGTTAATTCAAATAAACTGGCCAGTCATTATATTTCGTTTTTTCTAGCTCACGGTTTACATAACAACATAACCGGCCAACACATATAACACACATTTATCATTAAACCGGCCAAATAACTTAATACTTCCGATCACCGTCGAGGTCTCGACTTAACTACGACAAATTAATTGCGAACCACATAAATTGGGCACCCATATGTGAAGAGAACCGTACTATCCGAAAATGATCTAGAACCTTACATTTTCTTAGTATTTAATTTCAAAGTCGCAGCCCTCACTGGCTCGACCTGTGGCATCTTTATCACCACATCGATCACTTTCAAGATAGCAGCCCTCACTGGCTTGACCTGTAACACATTCACATCTATTATTTTCGAACTCTGTGGTAATCCCGGTCTCAAGCATTTTGCGCAAATAGTCATGGGAATATTTATATGTGCGATTATTATTCAAAGCTTTCAGTTTATATCAATCACCCTGTAATGTTTCAACTACCAAGAATGGACCTCTAAATTTGGCATCTAATTTAGTTTGATGACGCTCTTCATTCCTTAATAATACGTAGTCCCCGACTTTATGTGTAACAACAGTTGCTTTATTTCTGTCAAATATAATTTTATCGTAATTGGCATTCTTTTCCATATTACTTTTTGCTATTTCTCTTACTTGAGGGACATCAACATTAATTACTTTTTCCACAGCAGGTACAAGACCAAATGGTCTCGATTTTTTACCAATGAGTAACTCTAATGCGCTAACTTTAGTCACTCTATTATGCGTGCAATTAAGAGCCAATTGATCCTCGCCTAAAGCGTCCTACCAAGACCCCTGGCCTGTTTCAGCTACGGTTAACAATGATTTAAGAGTACTCATAATTAAGTGAAGATCTATTTTTTTGAGCAGAGCAAAAGTCTCTAAACATAGAGCTGGAGAAACTACGACCTTGATCAGGAATAAAACGAAAAGGGACACCAAATAATGATACAAGAGATCTTACAGCCTTAATACAGCTATCTGTATCTAACTTTATGGTATGAGAAAAGTAAACAGATTTAGTAAATGCATCGGCCATCACGGTCACGTATTTCTTTTGGTCATTTTTACCGCTAAGCTTTCCTGTTATGTCAATATGTACGGTATGACATGGTATATCGATTTTTGAATTCGGATGCAATTCAGCTTTCATTTTGGCAGATAACGGTTTAGACAGCCTACAAGTGATGGAGTTATCTACAAATTTACAAACATATTTCCACATTTTCTCAAACCAGTAATACTCGTATATTTTTTCAAGAGTTCTCTTCCAACAAAGGTGCATAATGGCTTCATGCACATTATTAACAGCAGACCTCCAAAACGACTTTGGTATAATAGGAAGACAACGAGTTTTCCCCTTTCTTTGAATCTTTCAATATAATATTCCTGACCGCAACTCGTATGTTTTGGCCAATTCCTCAGTAAGTTCGTTATTGCGTTTGCTGTTCGGTTAGCAACGAGTTGTCAGAGATCTCTGTCAAATTAATGTGTTTTTCAATTATACCGATAGGCTTTAAATTGCCTTCAGGTATTGGATTTCAGGAAAGAAAATCAACGTGAGCCATACGTGCACCTGGTCTGTATTCTACATCAAAATCGAAAGACTGCTTGTAAGACCGCCATCGATTGACTCTAGGAGTCAAAACAACTTTAGTAAGGGAAGCTTTAAGCGAATTACAATTTGTCAACACTGTAAAATGGCGTCCATACTTAATAGAGTTATAAACACGACGCTTGTTTTCTATTTTGCGTAGCAAAATTCCTCCATAGCCATCCACACTCGCATCTGTGTGAAGCTCAATTGGAAATTGTGAATCAAATATTATAAGAACAGGTTCATTACTCAAGATTGTAAGGGAAGCTTTAAGCGAATTACAATCTGTCAACACTGTAAAATGTCGTCCATGTAAATAATGGCGAAAATACTTAATAGAGTTATAAGCAGCCAACGTCTCCAACTTGTAGGAATGATAATGAGATTTGGCTTGTTTTCTATTTTGTTTAAAAAAATTGCTCCATAGCCATCGCAACTGTGTGAAGCTCAATAGGAAAATGTGAATCAAATATTATAAGAACAGGTTCATTAGTCAAGATTGTAATTACTTTCTGTCGTATTTGCTCGTGCTCTCTATTTCATGCAAATGATTAACCATAAATAGGTTTTAGCTGTTGTAAAAACTTAGGCACAAACTGGAGAAAGTAAGAAGCTAGCCCAATAAACTGTCTTAACTGTGTCACAGAGTGCGGGGGCGGCAAGTCAACAAGAGTTTGTATTTATTTAGGATTTGAACGCAGCTCACCTGCTTCAATTTCAAAACCCAATACGAGATTTAAGAAAAGAGCATTTGGTCATATTGAAAGAAAATCCAGCAGTAATAAGTGTTTGCAATTCTCTAATTGTCCCGTAGACACGCAGGTTTGTGGAATACCACTTATGAATGAGTTTGAGTACTTTTGTAATAATAATAATAATAATTTATCTTCGTCTGATCCACGACATGGACATTTGCCAAATCAAAATTGCATTCAGAAATCAAAACAGGTGAAACAGACTTTTCACTAAATATAGTAAGGGCGTTAGATATTATTGTAACTCCTTCACTCAATATTTCTCGCCCAATTAAATGAAATAAGATTTCAAATGTGCATTCACTTAATATAACATTTGTACTGTACCGTACTGTTTCCAATGCATCTTAATATAACTCCGTTGCCTACCCTAGTTCCGGATAGTCTCAGCGAAGGCAAAAACAAAATCCGAACGACTCACCATACTGGCTCCAGTACTGTACATATATTGACGTCCTTTACAATGTCATTTTTGGTTGTCGTTGGTCGCTTCTCACGATCCGGGCACACGCTGGCCACATGTCCAACTTATCCGCATTTGAAACAGGTCAAGGTTGAAGGAAGATCGTCGTTCAATTAGTTCTAAAATTATATTTAATATTGCCTGTTCACAAACTACTTTGTGAACTGAAACACATTTTTTGTTTTCTGAGCTTTGTACTTCTGCGCAGATCTCAAACTTATGGAGTTGTGGCCAATTCTCGGCAGTCATGTAAGAAGCTTGGACCCTTAAACCATAATGATATAATAATCTCATCTATACATGCACCTCTAGATGCAATATCAGCTGGATTTAACTCAGTCGGTACATGTCGTCATATAACATGATTAGAGCGCTCTTGAATTTCAGCAACTCTATTGGCTACAAAGGTAGGTCATTATCTCTTTTTCTAGCCAATAAAGGGTTACTTGAGAGTCTGACCAAAAGTTCACGCTGTCTATTTTAAATTTAGACAAAACAGGGGCAATTTGTTTCCACACAGTGCTTAGTAAATACGCAGCGCACAACTCAAGTCGAGGAATAGTCTTAGTTGCCAATGGAGCGACTCTAGATTTAGCTGTTAGCAACACTGTCTCTACTTCATCTTCATACCGTGTACATACGTAGATGCAACATCCATAAGCGTTACTCGAAGCGTTTGCAAAGCCATGAATTTCCAATTGATTGTATTGACTCTTACAGACGTATCGAGGCAGCTTTATTATGCTGAGATCACGTAAAGTATCTATAAAATGAATCCATTCTGTATGAAGATAAGCAGGAATCGTGTCGTCCCAATCTAGTTTTTGTTTGTGATAAGTGGACATAGCAATCCAAGGGGGTCGAAAAATCGAGAAACAACTGACAAAATGTTGCGCTTCGTCGGCTTTATGAATGTAAATTCATCTACCTCGAGATTGTCTCTAAATTCATCCGCGCTCGGTACCCACCGTATGCCGAGAGTCTTCACTGAGCTTGTCTCGTCGAATACCTTTTCGCCCTCATCAGTCCACAACTTTGGATGATTCGAAGCCCATTTTGCCAATGGAAAACCTCCTGACAATAATACTTTTTTAACTTGTTGGCAAATTTCTTGTAAACCTTCATATGTGTTAGCGCCAGCAAGCATGTCATCTACATAAAAACAATTTTTTATGACAGCTGCTGCTACTGGATGCGATTGTAAACAATTTTCTGCTAATTCAAATAGGCATCTAATTGCCAAAAACGGTGTAGATGCTGTGCCATATGTTACAGTCTACCTCTTACCCTCTGAATTGTCGGCCCAACCATGAGAGTTTCATTTAATGAAACAGCTGATGATGTTTTGCTTGAAGCATCAAACACGACTCGAAGTTTGGTTGAGGTGCTTTCAGACGCATTGATGGGGGATGTAATAATGCTGTCTTAGAGGAGCAGATATAATAGACATATGACCCAGATCTCTGTACTCTTTCATGAATGTATGATACATATCTGACAGTGCATTGTCTTTACTTAACTTGCGTTCAAGCTGAAGATAACGCCTTTCGGCCGTTTGAAATGACATGCCAAGTATACTAGGATCCTTTTTAAATGGGAGCCTGACTTGAAATCGGCCCGATGGCAAACGTTGGACAGTGCGAATAAACATAATTTCACACTCTCTTTGTTCAGCTGTTCTATGTGCAGCCTTCGACTTATCTGGTGTTTTGTCTAACTCCCAAAAGCGTTCCACCAATGACTCGAGAGAACATTCCATTTTTTGAGCTACTATGGTATATATATTACAGCTCAATTGTTGATGATTTAATTAACCGCTATATTTGCCGGATACAATCTACCCGAATAAAGTTTTTTGGATTGAAGGAAGCGCTGTACTTAATTTAATTTGCCCGACGCATAGCAAATCAAAGAATGCTTCCGCTCCTAGCAACAAATCAATCTTTGCAGGTTTATGAAACGGCCAACTCTATGTTTGCAGGTATTTTCCACTTGTCAGAAGGTAGCATTTGCCCAGGCTGACACGAAGATATATTATTTAATACCCAAAAATGGGTTGAAAAGCCATACGTATTTAAGCGAGACTGGACATAAGCAGATACTTTATGTTTTATTGATGTAGTTGATTTACCTACTGTTATGACGCTTAGTGCTGACCTTTCTCGCTGCAATCTTAATTGTTGCGCCAAAGATTCAGACATAAAATTAATTTGCGACCCTGAATCTAACAAGGCTCTAGCCATGTGAACTTGGCCAAATCGATCCTTGACCTGAGCACTCGCCGTTGCTAAAATAACTTGGTCAGTGCTAAGCACGTGACCTGTGTATGCGGCAATAGGAATTTGTTGAACTCTTGACTCATATCTATGAAGTAGGGAATGGTGAGATTTTGTGCATACCCGACATTTCGAAGCTTTACAATTTGAAACCATATGGCCACTATTTAAACAATTTATGCATAGTTTATTAGCCTTCACGAATTCAAAATGATCTGTCACCGAAATAGAGCTAAAAGAGGGACACGAATCAATTTTGTGTTCTGAGTCCTGTTTTCTTGCTAGATTTCTGCAATTATTGATTGCCCTGTGCACACGAAAACGAAGCCTTACTATGCCCCTTTGGATTATCAGCTTGCCTTTCGTCTTTGTTGACTCTTCTGCTGCTAAATATTGATAGCGCCTATTTAAATGAGTGGTGCAATCAGACCAGGAAAGCAGATTGTCGTAATCAAGCTGTTCTTCGTATCTAGACTTGGTCGCTTGGTCCACCTTAGACATGATCATATGGATAATCATAGCGTTGGCAATGTCCTTATCAGTTGCCAGCGACAACAGCGATGAATGAATGGCAGAAACTGTATCAATAATTGATCGCAGACCTCCTGGCGATACCTTGGACATGCTTGGCAATTCGAACAATTGAGACATAGTATCAAAAAAAAATGAGGCATTTATTATCATAAACAGCCTAAAGACTCTCCAAAGCCTTTTGATAATTACTGTCTGACAATTGAAATGGTTTCACCACTCCTAAGGCTTCATCTGTTAGACATGATAGCAAGTAATTGAATTTTTCTACCTTTTGTGAATGATCGGCATCAATCATTGTATTAAAAAGGCACCTAAAATTCCTATAAGCTGAGTGCTTGCCACTAAATTTTGGAAGAGACATTTTTGGCAATTGAGCATGATGACTTGTACTAGCAGTGACAGTGCACACTTCAGGCTTGTTTTTGCTTAACAGCATTTAAAAACAAAGCTTTGGTGGCAACACACAAATCCTCAAGCGCCCCTCCACTGTGATACCACTGGGATCATAACTCTGTAGTTGAGTTTGTAGGCCCATTGCCTTTCCAATATATCCTTCTAAAATCTCCAGACGACACTCGAGCTGTGTTTTTTCTAAAGATATTGTTTTCTGTTCAAACGAAGTCTTCATGCGATCAATATCAAATTTCAGCCGATCTAATGCTTGAACTATTGTTGCCATACGCTTAGAGCTGCTTGCTGGTTTGGAATCTTCTTCATTGCCCATGATTAGTAACTTAACTTTACAAGAAAAATTAATGTTTAATGTACAACTTGACCGTTCGACCTATATACCCTTTTACCTATGTGTACAGGGTATAAGCTACGTAAGATGTAAGTTCTCAGCTGAGAAGGCAAATAATTAACGGAACAAACGGCTACACGAAATAACGGAACACTCAATGCACCAAGATCAGTCGACTTCTTTGCTAAGCAGAACAGAAGAAAAATAGCTGTAATCTCACAGCAGCTACCACCAAAGCGGAACAGGCAAATACCGAAAGTTCAATGGCCGAGTAAGCGACTGTGAACTGTGTGTTCAACAATTGCAGGAACAATTCTAAATTGTTGTACAAAACTGCAATACAACAAATGTAACCAGCAAATTACGAAAATTTAATATAACGAATTTTAAGTTGCTTTATTAGGCCATGGATTTTAAAAAAATTCATGGTCTATTGTATTTGTCGAAACGGAATTGTGCGTAACAGGCAGAAGGAGGCATCTCCGACCCTATAAACTATATATATTCTGTATCAGTATCAGTAGCCGAGTCGATTGAGCCATGTCTGTCTGTCCGTCTGTCTGTCTGTATGAACACATATATCTCAGAAAGTATAAGAGCTAGAGAAATCAAATTTTGCGACAACATAAGTATATATTGCAGTCTCTCAAAGTTTATTTAACATTTGGACACGCCCCTTCCCGCCTCCGTAAATCAGTAATAACTATTTAAAAACTACAATATTAGCTCAACAACCAAAGTTGTATATCGTACATGACAAATACCTTGCCACGGTACGGTTAAGCTCACTTTGAACATATATGTAAACTTAAGCAGACCTAATTTACGCAAGAATACCGAAGTTCAAATCTAGCGTAAGACACACTGCATTTTAAACTTTTTATTTGCATTGTATGGTAACAGAATTGGTTCACAATGCAGATTTGCCGATAAGCCGAATAGTGAGGCAATGGCCGAGTGGTTAGAGTGGCGGACGGCTGTGAGAGAGTGCGTGTGTTCAACTCCCGGTTGAGGAGGGTGCGAATTTTCATTTATTAATTATTTATTATTTTATTTTATTTATTTTATTCTAATAATATTCGTGCGGCGATTCCATACCTTTAAAATTTTTTTTACGGTATAATATAATAATCCATGGCCTTATACAGTCAGCACCTGACTGTAGCGTTAGTATTTTTAGGCCATGGATTTTAAAAAATTCATGGACTATTGTGTTTGTCGGAACGGAATTGTGCGTAACAGGCAGAAGGAGGCATCTCCGACCCCATAAACTATATATATTCTGAATCAGTATCAGTAGCCGAGTCGATTGAGCCATGTCTGTCTGTCCGTCTGTCCGTCTGTCCGTCTGTCCGTCTGTCTGTCTGTATGAACACCTGGATCTCAGAAAGTATAAGAGCTAGAGTCATCAAATTTTGCGACAACATACGTATATATTGCAGTGTCTCAAAGTTTTTTTAAAATTTGGACACGCCCCTTCCCGCCTCCGTAAATCAGTAATAACTATTTAAAAACTACAATATTAGCTCAACAACCAAAGTTGTATATCTTACATGACAAATACTTTGCCACGGGCGTTATGTGAAAATTTCATTTAAATCGGACTATTAATAAGTGAGATATGATACGAATTAAACTCACTTTGAACATACATTTATACTTAAGCAGACCTAATTTACGCAAGCATACCGAAGTTCAAATCTAGACACACATCATTTTAAACTTTTTATTTGCATTGTATGGTAACAAAATTGGTTGACAATGCAGCTTTGTCGATGGACCAAGGAGTGAGGCAATGGCCGAGTGGTTAGAGAGGTGGACGGCTGTGAGAGAATGCGCGGGTTCAACTCCCGGTTGAGGCGGGTGCGAATTTTTATTTATTAATTATTTATTATTTTATTTTATTTTTTTTATTTATTTTATTCTAATAATATTCGGACGGTGATTCCATACCGCGTCAGACACACAGCATTTTAAACTTTTTAGTTTCATTGTATGGTAACAAAATTGGTTGACAATGCAGCTTTGCCGATAAGCCAAGGACTGAGGCAATGGCCGAGTGGTTAGAGAGGCGGACGGCTGTGAGAGAATGCGCGGGTTCAACTCCCGGTTGAGGCGGGTGCGAATTTTTATTTATTAATTATTTATTATTTTATTTTATTTTTTCTATTTATTTTATTCTAATAATATTCGGGCGGCGATTCCATACCGTTAAAATTTTTATTACGGTATAATATGATAATCCATGGCCTTATACAGTCAGCACCTGACTGTAGCGTTAGTATTTTTTTTATTTGTTCTAGTTCAAAGGCTTTAGGTAATTTATATGTATATGTACATATGTATGCGCATTTCTAACATGCAAGTATGCACGCACGTGTATAGTTGTTCGTTTTAAGATTAACTGACACCAATAATTGAGGCTCTTGTAAACTTTATGTAACTTTATATGTTTATGTACATATATGTATTAAGGTGCACAATCACAATACACAATGATTTGTTTTTGGCCAAATTTGGTATTCTCGCACAATTGCGTTTCGACACAATGAACTCAATTTATGGTGCAGATTACCTCGTAGCTTTTGGTGGATTCCATAGACACTTCCCTTGATGAGCGGCTTGACATATCTTGGCACTTAAAAATACTAACGCTACAGTCAGGTGCTGACTGTATAAGGCCATGGATTATCATATTATACCGTAATAAAAATTTTAACGGTATGGAATCGCCGCCCGAATATTATTAGAATAAAATAAATAAAAAAAACACTAACGCTACAGTCAGGTGCTGACTGTATAAGGCCATGGATTATCATATTATACCGTAATAAAAATTTTAACGGTATGGAATCGCCGCCCGAATATTATTATTATTAGAATAAAATAAATAAAAATAAAATAATATAATAAATAATTAATAAATGAAAATTCGCACCCGCCTCAACCGGGAGTTGAACACACGCACTCTCTCACAGCCGTCCGCCACTCTAACCACTCGGCCATTGCCTCACTCCTTGACCCATCGGCAAAGCTGCATTGTCAACCAATTTTGTTACTATACAATGCAAATAAAAAGTTTAAAATGCTGTGTCTGACGCGGTATGGAATCGCCGCCCGAATATTATTAGAATAAAATAAATAAAAAAAATAAAATAAAATAATAAGTAATTAATAAATGAAAATTCGCACCCGCCTCAACCGGGAGTTGAACACACGCATCCTCTCACAGCTGTCCGCCACTCTAACCACTCGGCCATTGCCTCACTCCTTGGCCAACCGGCAAAGGTGCATTGTCAACCAATTTTGTTACCATACAATGCAAATAAAAAGTTTAAAATGATGTGTGTCTAGATTTGAACTTCGGTATGCTTGCGTAAATTAGGTCTGCTTAAGTATAAATGTATGTTCAAAGTGAGTTTAATTCGTATCATATCTCACTTATTAATAGTCCGATTTAAATGACCGTTCGACCTATATACCCTTTTACCTATGTGTACAGGGTATAAGCTACGTAAGATGTAAGTTCTCAGCTGAGAAGGCAAATAATTAACGGAACAAACGGCTACACGAAATAACGGAACACTCAATGCACCAAGATCAGTCGACTTCTTTGCTAAGCAGAACAGAAGAAAAATAGCTGTAATCTCACAGCAGCTACCACCAAAGCGGAACAGGCAAATACCGAAAGTTCAATGGCCGAGTAAGCGACTGTGAACTGTGTGTTCAACAATTGCAGGAACAATTCTAAATTGTTGTACAAAACTGCAATACAACAAATGTAACCAGCAAATTACGAAAATTTAATATAACGAATTTTTAAGTTGCTTTATTAGGCCATGGATTTTAAAAAAATTCATGGTCTATTGTATTTGTCGAAACGGAATTGTGCGTAACAGGCAGAAGGAGGCATCTCCGACCCTATAAACTATATATATTCTGTATCAGTATCAGTAGCCGAGTCGATTGAGCCATGTCTGTCTGTCCGTCTGTCTGTCTGTATGAACACATATATCTCAGAAAGTATAAGAGCTAGAGAAATCAAATTTTGCGACAACATAAGTATATATTGCAGTCTCTCAAAGTTTATTTAACATTTGGACACGCCCCTTCCCGCCTCCGTAAATCAGTAATAACTATTTAAAAACTACAATATTAGCTCAACAACCAAAGTTGTATATCGTACATGACAAATACCTTGCCACGGTACGGTTAAGCTCACTTTGAACATATATGTAAACTTAAGCAGACCTAATTTACGCAAGAATACCGAAGTTCAAATCTAGCGTAAGACACACTGCATTTTAAACTTTTTATTTGCATTGTATGGTAACAGAATTGGTTCACAATGCAGATTTGCCGATAAGCCGAATAGT